>WUAW01013739.1:1940-22488 GCA_017165845.1 Thaumetopoea pityocampa | reverse complement strand
GAGAAGGGGTTAAATTAAAGTGTAGCTTTCACCCTTCCAAGTCAACTACTTTACTGCGTAGAAACGGACTCTAGTATATATTCTATAGTCTATAGTCTATAGTATATACTCTATAGTCCGTTTCTACGCAGTAAAGTAGTTGACTTGGAAGGGTGAAAGCTACACTTTAATTTAACCCCTTCTCCCAGGAGGAAACGCGATACGCCATTGCCTTCGAAATGTGTCTCCCTCCGTTTCAGGCAAATCCGGTAATCGCGAAGTCATGCAGCCCCGTCTGCAGTCATGAAGGCATAAATATAGAGTTCGTAATTTTTTTTATTCACATATACATTTTGCGTTTGAATATTTTAAATTTTGACAGGTAATGTCACCAGGCTTTTGACCCTCCCCCCTGGGCCTGTTGTCACACAATGTCACATTTTGGTGATCCCCCCCCCCCCCCCTAACTTGTAACGTAATTTATGTATGACCCTTAAGGGATACAGCAGGATAATAATATTTATCTTGCAATTTGAGGAACATCCTGCTATTTCCAAGACGAATAATGGTAGAACATTTCGTCTAGCACAAAACTTATAAATTATATTAAAGGACACAAGTTGGCCGCATTAGGGGTGAACAAAAAACCACATTACTTCTATTACACTTTAATGAATTCAAACAATTAAACTTACACGGAACATCACAATTATGCTTCATAAACAATGATTGAACATGGAGATGCAATTTATCCGGATAAATTCAATGACGTTTCATGAGAATAGAACATTAGAACATATCATCTACCTAGCCGGAAATAAAGCTATTATTATTCTAAATTACTAGATGCCGATCAGATAAGATGCCATATATAGGTAGACAATTAATTTAATTTATATTTCAGGTTATAAACAGGTTTCGCAAAAGTTTATAACATCATCAATATACTATAAATGAGACAAAAAATATTTAGATCAAAGCTGAGGCGCTCCCCAGTAATTAAAAACATATAATTTACTTATCCAATAATGGTACACTAGGTGGGACGTTGATCTATAATGTTAATATATAAAATTATACCTCTTGAGTTTTATACCTAGCTGGAAACGATAAATCAATTGATTATATATTAGTTAACAAAAGAAGAGTAATTGGGAAATTTTGAAAAAAACAACAAAACGTAAGAACGAATTGTAAGGTATTTTAGAATATCCAGACCACTTTCCCTGACTTTTTATTTATTTATATACAAATATATAGCTTAATATTCATCTTTCCCTACATTTAAACATAGAGTAACGTTTTTTAAAATAAATTTTCTTGGTAATATCAAAATCAGACAGTAATAAACTAAAATAAATTTAGCACTCTGTTTTTATTAAAAACTGTCGAGCTGCCTATTACCAGTATGGTACTCTATCTTCTCTGTTCCAGAATGGTTTAAACTCAAGTTGTATAAATTGTGATACACAATTGATTATAACTAAAATAAATTCGCATTTCGTGACATACGATACAGCTGCTAAAGCAAATACATATAATGTAATACAAACCAATAGCTTAAGAAAGAAGTCTTATGAAAGAGTCTTATGAAAGAAGTCTTATGAAAGAAGTCTTATGAGGTGAAGATTTTTCTCTTACAATTATGGTGAACACTTACAGTCAATTTCAATTCATACAAAAATATCATCCACTTTTTACACATAGACGAAAACAGCTAAGCATTGTAATAATTAATAATAATAAACTACTTTATATTTTAGGGTCTGTATGATTTCACTAAGGAATGTCTAGAATAATTAATTGTGACGCAATGGAAAGAACGGTTTTAATACATTAATCACTTTATGTGTAAATTTAAGAAGTCGTATCTTATTTCACGTAATAATAAATATAATATCAGATCAAACTTATAGTCATAGAGGCAAAAACTAATTCAAGACAGTAATGTATATTATATTACTTCGACATTGAAAAAGAAATAAATAGTGTGAATAAACGCTAAAACTTACCTAATAATTCTGGATACTTAAACTCTTTGTAACTTAATACTAAAAATAACAATAAAAATAGAAAAATACTAAAATTATTCATTCAAAATGTTTCTGAAATAAAAACAATATTTTTGGATTTGTATATTGTATATTTGTCATTGTTAAAACTACTTCATTATGAAAATGTGTTTTGAAAATTGTGCATAAAAATAATGAATGTTAATATTAGTAAAATTATTTTGTTTGGATTTATACGTGTCTACAAAAACTTTATAGGCGGCAGCAGTAGGTATATTTTTATCAACTTTAACAACAATTAGTTAATATGCCGAGGACTAAAAAGATAAACAAATACTTAAGATATTGGAGTTTTACAGTTATTTACTCAATAAATCTTTGTTAAAATTTATAGAGAAAGCGTGAACAAAAATTTCAATATCCTAAAATTGTTTTGTACATACATTGAAATGATAAACATATTCAAGGTAACTTATCCTGTTCCAAACGTGTATGAACAAGGTGTAGTACCAAATAAGTATTATTTTGATTTATTATTGCTGAATCTGGTAACAGTATACGTCTTGCCCCACACGATATCATTATTCCTATCTAAGTTGTTATGGCTGCAGTACATAAATAATGACATCTTCTCTTGTCGCTGTGCGACTTCTGTATTAGTACTATTTACACGTATCTATTTACAGTCATGTGATTAATTTTGGCTCTGCAATTTACAAAGTGGAATGAAATCACATAACAGGAATGTAAAGAAAACAAAAATATACTTATTTACATAATTTTACCGAGACAACTCCGTATCTCGGTTTATAAACAACAGCGTCAAGCTTAGTTGCCAAACACGTATAAAGGATGAAGCAACTCTATTATTTTAATGATATATTTTTTAACTATTTACAGGTATACTAACAAGTCATTTTAAAGTAAAAGTGCAAGCGTTGGAACTAACAATAATACAGCAAAAACTCGCATGGCAGCCGTGTTAGGTTTGCTGCCGAGTCCGCCAACTACAGATTTTTCAATGTCCTCTTTTGGTGGCGTCTTACTCATATCCTCGCCACTTTGATCTATTAAATCATTGGTATCTATCAACCCAAATTGATCAGGCTTCTTCATTGCAGCAGCGTCGTCATTGGGCTCTGGAACTGGAGGCATGGTCTCAGGAGCAAGAGTGGTTGTAGTTGTAGTTGTCGTTGTAGTAGTAGTAGTGGTAGTAGTTGTGGGCACCAAGCTATTATTTCCAACGAAATATATTTCACCATATATAGCTTCAACTTCCAAAGTGTTTTCAATAAGTATTCCACGTATTTGCCTTGATCGTGAATTATTATCCTTATAGAAAGTTACTAATTTAGCATAATATTGAACATCACGGTCAGTCACATTTCCTCTAAGTGTAACATTGCAAGCTGTACCAGGTTCTAGATATCTTTCAAGTTTATACAACTTGGTTCTTTTTTCGGTGAATGGGTTTGCCCATTGTATAAAGGGAAACAAAGTCCCATCTGCCATTTCAATAGTAGTATTTAAGCCAATAGCTATTCCGTGTCCATGACCCCATGATGCAGTATAGTTAAAGTCATATGCAACTTCTGTTGTGCTTGTTGCAGCTGCTTCACCATCATTCCTTAATATACGCTCTTCAAATACTTTACCTTCCTCCGTATCCTTTGGACGTTTATGTTCTGTTTCAAGTTCTAACACTACACCCTCTAACTTGTAACTTATGGGTTCGATTTCTATTAAAATTTCTCCATTGTTTTCTGTTATCATTTCATTTTTGTCGTTTATGGCTACTAACGCTCCCAGTGCATTTTCGTAAGCGATTCTTCCAATATAATGAGAAAAATCACTTCGTGCCTTTGTTCGTGCTATGAAAATCGAATCACTGGATGAATCAACGACTACGGCGCCATTTGGCTTGGCACTATACCTAGACCAAGGTAGCCAGTTTATTAAAGATGCATTTTCGATATTTTCAAGCACCTCAAAAGTGGAATAACTTTTAATTTCAGAAACAGCACAAGAACCATAATCTGGTTTTAACTGTCCTAGAATCATATCACCTTCATGACGAGCTCTGCAGAGAAAAATTGGTCCTGAAAACAATTACTAGATTACAATGATTATTTTAAATAAACATTATTTCCGCTGTCTATGGGGGTTACATAGATGACATCAGACGGCAGTCGATGCAAAACAGACCTTAAGTGGGGATAAGTGTTAGAAGATTTGTATTGTCATAATCCTGTTGCAGTCCACTGTTTGATATATAAAATATAGATATTTCTGATAACTCCTACGCTTGGCAACCGTTTTCAAGTTCGCATTAGATGTTCTTTAAATTATAGAATCGTAGGAATGGTGCTGTCCATCACCCTAATGTGTCCATTACCCGATTCACACATCTGCACAATGTGATGACACATGGATCCTAAGAATACATGTACATTTATAGTATGTCATTTAATACTTAACTATTCAAATTTTTGTTATAATTTCAACTAACCTAATTCAGATTCGGCACCAACTACGTAGTTGCTCAAAAACTCCCTTTTTAATCCAGTCCATCTCAGTGTACTTGAAGTGACTACTTGTTTCAACTTTGCATTGTATAACCCCACTCCGGTATCAGCCGCAGTAGTAACAGCAAATGTAGCCGTTAGCAGCACTACCCACCAACCACTAAGGCAATTTCTGTTTTTTTTCATTTTGCACCTGAAACAAAATAACATAATATCAATATTATGCACTTATTATTGTGGTTTTATACATTGTTACATAATTCTTTTATTCAATTCTTTGTATTGTGTTACTACTATTATAAGCATCTGCCAGGTTTTCTTTGTTGAGTTGGTAACATATTTTTTTTGTAACATATTTTTTTCAACAAACATAACTGGCTACAATATGTCTTGTTTAGAATTATAACTATTAAGTAAAATGTTTATGGAGTATTTCCCTTAACCGTTCTATAATAAGTTTTTGGCGTGACCTTTTAAATTTTATTGCATTTTTGTTACCTTGTTTATTGAATTTTGTAATTGCAATTAAACAACCTAGAAACATAATGCGAGGTGCGTTATGCAGATAAATAAGATCGTTAAGGAGAATAATATACATAATATTATATCGTCGTTAGCTTTATTCAATACTATTACTTACAACAGCTTTAATAGACATGGCAAAGTTGTACATAGTATATTAGTATCATTCTCCAAACAAGCTGTGGCGGTGTTTCCATCGCTCGCGGGAACTCAATTTTCCTGACAAAGTTACCGAGAGTAGATCGCTGTAATTTATTTCCCTCTCAGCAAAATGTTGATGCAGAAGGTTGGTTTTAAATTGATGCTTTTAAAAGTATTGGCATAAAACAAATGAGTAAATAATTGTTCTTTAGATAATTTGAACAGACGGTATGATTAATAAAGCGAATTTTCAGATTATACTGTCGGCGAAATTAATATGATCAGTTTAAAAAGATGCATTACTACCTATATTTTTGTGGTAATCATGATTTTTATCGAATTAATTTAATAGATGTCATATTATACGGTGTATGTGAGAAATTGTTCGTGATATCTATTTTATGCTATACGTATTTATATCGCGTTAATTAGAAAATGCTTCGTAAATTATTGAAAGAAAATTATTGTTACTTGTGGAATTTGTATTGGCATTGATTACTAAAGTAAGCTTCATTAATTTGCTCATTTATAGAACCGTATTACGGAGATCATGGTGTATGATACATATCCAGAACTAGCTGTTGCCAGCATCTCTGATTGCGTACTCTAAATACACCATAATTACATTTTTGAAGGTAATTTTGCTCATAATTTCTACACTTTTTCAAATTTTTCATCAGGAACCCTAAACATTCCTGAGATTAAATACCCTATAATATTCTCAGAGTACGTAGTCTTCTATTAGTCAATTAAAATCGCGTCAAAATCGAATCCGCTGTTTTGGAGATTTGCCCGAACATCAGACAAACAGACATACAACAATTTTAAAACGATTGTTTGCGTTTTGGTTACTTTTAAATAACCATATAAGCTTAAGCTTATTTTGTTAACAAAATGCCATTATTTTGAAATCACAATTAGATACTTCGATTTATTCATTTGTATAGATTTTTTTTGGCAATGTCCCTAATACACACTCTACATATGTATGTATGTAGATCGCGCCAGATAATGATTATAATATAATAAAATAACTAGTTTATTATAATCGTATGTGGCTATAATTCAAGGTTAGCATGTTATATTTTTAATAATAGTTTGACAGTCTTTAAAAGTAATCATAATTGACACACTCACTTATGTCAATTTATCAAAGAATTATAAGTTCATAACATTATTTATAATCGCATTACGAGTATAAAACATTAATATATAAAACATCAAAAAGTACCACTAAAATATTGTTCCTAATGATGAAAGTAGAAGTTAAAGGTGAATTAACGATAAATCATCGTTAATGCCACTATGAATCCAGTAAATACAATCACGGGAGGTCAATTGAAATTTGACATGACTTATGCGCCTCAATCTTCGAATATTCTATGCGTTGGTTTTCTGACCTACATACTTGTGATTTATTGTTGTTAACAGGGGAATAGAGTTGCATATGTATGCATTTTATCTCAGTTATCGTGGAAATATTACAAAATCTATATGGGAAATTAATGTGACTCGCTGGAGTTATTTATTAGGTCATTAGATTAGAGTTCCCTCATAAGTCATGTGGTGACTTTAAAGATTAAATTATTTGAAGGCTACATACACTAGATATTTAAAGAACCACGCCCCGATTTGGGTCGTGTGCACCTTATGCACCTTAGTATACAGGGTGTTTAAAAATTAAAATTATTTGCCGGTACCCTCTTCATATGAATTATTAAATCATATGAATGTGTTCTCTAGGTCTTCTAGTGGTGGAGTTATTTGCACATTGTAATGTTTAGCATACCTTAAAAACCAGATTATAGTTATAACGTGAACAGAGGTACCAATAGTTCATACATCATTTTTACAACCACCGTAGTAAGCTTTTATTGATTTATGTCAAAATCATAATTCTGAGCGTTACGACCGTCAGCATAAGGAGGTATCTTGGTCGCAAGAAGACTTAAAGTACCTTAATGATATGTAATATAAAGGAATGTTTTTAATAAAACAGAATTTTGGGTGTCCCAGAATCATACAATTGGACCTCCTCTAAGGCTCATGTATTTAAAGCAAGGATATGAAAACACCAGATTGATACTGTACTAACTCAGTACTTTATATTAATATACAATTCAATTCTGCACGCGCATGGCCCAAAACCACCATCATATCATCATGATATCATCATCCTCGGTCCACATTCATCCCTACTACAGGGGCATGAATCTCCCCTAATCAGGAGGGGGGTTAGGCTGTAGTCTACCACTCTGGCCTAGTGCGGGTTGATACTCTTCACACAGCCATGGTATGCAGGTTTCCTCACGAAGTTTTCCTTCTCCGATAAGTACATTAGTGACTACAATGTAGACCGTACATGAATTAGAAATAACTCAGTGGCACGGGACCGGATCGAACCTACGACCTTTGGATCGCAAGCCGTGTCTAGCACCACTAGACCATCAATATACTTTAACGATTTGATAATTATGAAATAATTGTTACCACTTTTTTTACGTCGGCACCAGAAATAATTGCTTGCATTTAATTGTGCACTTGTTGCAACGTAAATATATGCACATTAGTTTTGATATATATTTTTTTCTAAATTCATAATATATCAAGAGGCATTTACATAAGTCCAGCAAAGCGAAACGAAGGCCTTTGTTCAGTTGCATACAAATTCAATGCAATTGCGTTTCGGACGCAGCCTTTGTAGCAGTATAACACCTAACACAATCAATCAACAGGTTTCACTGTGCGCCCCTCGCTATAGGTGTTGCATTTTGTAAACACTTTTTTTTTAAATATATTTTCCTATATACATTTTCTTCGATTCTTGAACATTAATAACCAAATCTGTGATATAGGTATGTACATATTTTGTTAGTAAAAATGTAGCCCGATCCTCTTAATGTTCTTCGGACATACGTGACCAATATTTTTCACACTTTTAATGTTAATATTTCATTACTAATTTACATACGATTCATCAAATGCCATAGAATAAAAGTGGGCCCGGCATTTGTAGTAGCAATGACTAGTGATCAACTATATAGTGATCAACAAAATCTGTCCTGCGGTATTCATTTGCCTGTTGAATTTCAATCCTACACGTGGGCCTCTTGCTATAAATATATATAAATATATCTTGGAGATTGCAAAAGCGCGGTATAGAATGGTGTATACTAACGCTATATAGCAATACATACAGCTTTTGCTCGCAACTCCGCCCGCTTCAATGTCGATTTCCCACTACATGGGAAATCCCGCAACAATCATAGATTTATAAAAAAAACCTAAAAACCCACTTTTACTTGAGCTCTTATATCTTAACGGCGGCTATTAAAACAAGGATCAAGCTGTATCTTCAATTCTATTCGACTGATTTTGATAAAACATGCCGCAGTATTTAAGTCGGTGTAGTATCTTTAGAATTGTAATAGTTAAACCACCATGTACCCGCTGGTTTTTGCGTGAAGCTCGAACAAATAAACAAACGTCGACGAAACTCTTAATTAGTCGATCTGAGAAGTTTTTTAAAATATCTTTGATTTAAAAATTTTTATGATTTTATATTGGAAATAGGAACAATATGTTGACACACAAAGAAATATGTCAACATATTGTTCCTATTTCCAATATAAAATGAGGCTATATAATTTTACATAGCCAATTTACATTTCGCAAACCCTTTTGTAATATTAAAAGTGATAACGTGCTCGGAAAGCTCAGACAATTACTCAGCGGTGGCTGTAATGAGTCGATTTAACCACCCCCATACGTTCGTTCCGACACAATGCCTTTTCACTGTGTTCACGAACAACTCTGGATGCGACGAGGGGAAGACAATGCTCTAAACGCTTCAAACATAACAAGCAAACCGTTCATCTGAGTAATCGTATGTTGCTATATCATCACTATTAAAGATTTTCTCGTTATATAATGTGTCGTTATGAACATTCATACATACTAAGCCTACAACCTATTTATCAATTACTGCAGCCTACCTATAAAAGAATTACTCTGTGCTGCCGAAATTAAATGTGGAATGTCATTAAAATAACTTCGTAAAGAAAAATGAGAACACAATCCTCCATACAGCGCAACACGAATGCCCGCGTTTTATTATTAAATGTTTGTTAGCAACGGATATGTAAATAAAATGTGTTGTTTCTAAAAATGACCTCATGTCAGTCAAAGGCAAACTTGTATTTAATAATAACATTGTACGTAATAAAATTTTACGAAGGCACGAGGCCACATTATATGAATACGGCCCGTGGTACATGGTGCCTGATTGTAAACAAGGACCCCGATCCCCGTGCCTTTACCAATGTCAATGTTATTAACTTTGCACATGAAACCGTCGTGTTCATTAAAATTCTTTCAATTATACAATTCAGTTTTTACATAAAAGGAATGAAAACGTATTTCTTTTTCCTTTATTTTGCTTTCGCTTTATTTGAATTTTTTCATTGGTGTATAATTGATATTCTCTTAACATTTCATCTTTCAAAAAGGGAACTCGATGTCAAATTGTCGCTGTGATGATGTTATTATTAATTTTTGAAAGGAACACATTTAGCAAACCAAATTTTATTATTCTGTAAAAACAATTCTTCGAGAATTGTCTTCCTTAGATTTAATAATTATAATAATGTAAAATTTTGTGCCAGAAACTAACATTTTCTTTAAATAAATTTAATAATTTACACTAATATTTATTTTGTTATATACAAATAGATTTGAATTATGACAACATAATATTTACGGTATGAAAATAATATTGTAATTACAATGGTGCGGATTTTATTTATCCTAGTATTCGCTTGGAGCTCTGTACAGGTTATCGTACAGATTATGAATGTGTACGCTAACGTTCCTCGATAGCATAGTCATAGTAGAATCGTAGAACTACTGATGATAGCACAAACATGGATACTGGCGGTAAGTCAAGTTTAAGGTCAAGAGCAACGTGCTCAGCTTGGAATTTCGGTGCGCGATTGGATACACAACGAGATACATAATCTGAAAATAAAGAAAAGCTATCGATATAGCTCAAAGTATGTGATCATGTGACGAGTTTTGGAATAAAGACCACGTAGTGCGGGACAACTTATTGATAGATGTATCAATTATCGGCACAACGTAGCTAGAAATGGATGGACATTGGGACCTGATTACTGGAATAGGCAGCGCGCCTTGGGACGGTTCTACTACCAATAGAGAACTGATAAAGGCTGAACGAAAGCATAAATTAAAATCAAAGTTCATAACTAAATAATAAAATATATAATTAAAGATCATAAATTAGCTTCATTTAATTGCTCTCAAGTTTTGTATTATCTATGTGAATGCGAAGTAACTATTTGAGATGCCACTTTGTTATCTTTAGTTCTGAAGAGTCATTGCTTTAATGGATAACATTAAATAGACTGCAAAAAGGTCATCAGTCTATAACAATACATCGTCAAGAGTTATTTATTATCCAAGTAAGCTACGAAAGATTTCATAAGGTCGAAGTGCGTCGAGGCCCATATTTTGCCCAGTTAAGGGCATTAAGATAAAATCTGAGTTAGCTGTAAATTTATTAATTATCTTAGTTCTTGAAAATAATTACGTTTCTTTAATCCTAAGTTAATTGTGATTATATATTATTTTAATCTATTTACTTGATCATGACGTAGTGTTCGTTTTCATTCGCTACGGTCAATTCTAAGTAACTTAGCTAGCTGGTAAAGCAGCCAACAATTGCTTACTTACACATTAATCGCATTACGTACATTCGATTATGTCAGAGAGGATCACTGTCGGAACAGAAAATTACAATCCCGCTCTAGTTAAATAGCATACGTACAAATAAAAATAATAATATGTAATATTATCGGAAATTAAAAAACTGGTCACTATGTGATATCGACACTATAAACATTGTAGGTGTTTGTAGACTTTAACATTGGAAGATGTCTGTAGCTCTTTACGAAATGAAAGGAGCTTAGGTGTAATTAATTTTATCCGATTAGTATATGTATTAAAATAACATTGTAACAATAGCTGATATTACAAGGGAGCAAATTTTTATGACGTAGCGACGGAGCCTTATTTTGAATTAAAATCAGAAGGAAAGATTCTAGAGTAGAATCAGAAACTCAGCGAAGGATTCTATACTAGCGAGTAAACTTCTATTCAAAACGTCGGTCGAGATAAAATTTTGCAACTCTTCATCTACATCAGAGGTTCCCAGATTTTTTCTTAGATAGACATAGACCACTTTCAAAATTTAGCTGGTTCCGGTGGACCCCCTGTAGCTACATTTCTACCACATTCCCAAAACTCGACAAAAAATGTGAAGATTAGATCTAACTATGAAATTTGAGAAATTTGCGTACGTCAACGTGGATCCCCGTCGAGTCTCCCGTGTACCCCTGGGGGTCTACCTGGACCACTTTGGGAACTAAGGATGTAGATCCTTAGTTCCCAAATAAAAAATTAAAATGTAGATTTTGCGACACTTTGAGAAAAATATATTAGAAACGTTTTATATATAACTCATAAATACGTTTATGTAAAATAGTAAAACTAAAAATTTGTATTTGTAATATATTTGAAACATTGGTACAAATCTGATATGTGATTGTTATCGGTTTATTAGGAACTAGCCCTTACCCGTAGTTCCGCTCGGCGTGGACTGCGATTTATACACTACGGAATAGTATAGCTTGTGAAAGATTTTTTAAAATCACATCAGTTTATCCAAATTTCATAAAAACATACATCTAAATTCATTGTTCGCGCGTTTTTCATATTTTTATTTACAGCTAGCGCAGTACATACCGCCCAGCGTGGTTAATTTTTTTTTCATGCAATATTTTAGTTAGAGTTTTTTTAGATCGCGGATGGTGCAAAATTATTTTATTACAACCCTCTAAGGAAAACAGACAGACCTGAGGCAGAATTAAGGAATCAATTACCGTTTTACATCATCAAAATATCATTTATTACATACCGTATAATTCAAAAACTAACATTATCTTTTAACAGATGACGTTACTCGTCCGCGATAAATAAGCTTTATTTTTCATAGTTGGTCTGAACTGATCGTGCGAAACAGCACTAAGCTTTTAACCCAGTTGTATGTGTGACTCCGCTTACAATGCAAATATTCCGTTAACGTCAACGCAAACTGACTCAACCCAGGACACGAACACTGTACTAATCTAATAAACTAGTACCTGTAGTACTGTAATTTATTTATGTAGTGTAGTATAATTTTAATCCTTACATCGTTTATCACTCAAACGGCTCGCATAATTTGTAAAATTAATGTCTTAAAAAATTCAACACATAGTAATTCACATACTGTAAACTACTCGTACAATACCGAATTGATGCTTTTGTGTCATTTCAACTTAACTTCTTCTTCTTCTTCTTCTTGGCGTTATTAATCCCGGCTTCCATTGCCAGGGTCCGTCTTCCTACCAAGTTTCTTCCACTTTGCTCGGTCTTTGACATCCCGTGTCATTTCAACTTGACATAATTAGGTAAAGTTATTACTTATACAGATTTGATAACCTAATCTAACGCCCTACTGGAACACTAAAAGAAGAACCTTAATAAAGTCGTTATCTGTAGTAAATACAATGAGTTACCGAAGCAGTATATATTACAGTTGACCTTTTTAATATTTCATTTCCAAATTCAAATAATTTATTACTTATAAAACCGAACTATTACAGTATATTAATGTTTTCATTTCAATTTGAACGTGCCCTAGATTCGAGTATATCGCGTTCGTAATGATTGTTATTAACCCATAGTAGCATTAACGTTCTACATTTTAAGAATAATTTCAAGTGAAGTGGTTATCCTCTAATAATCCTCTTTACATTTTTATTGCTTCGATTTTTCATTGTCAGTGTCGCTTTAAGTACATTGCAGTCTTCCATTTTGGAGTTTCTTTACAAAAATTTGGATCTCTTTGATCCCATGACCGTAATAATAACATCGTTCTAAAAAACTATTTCGAAACTAGGTCCGTTTATTATCAATATAAAAATCAGTTAGTGAAAGTAACTATCAGAAAGGCATTTTTTATGCCGTCATAGCCTTTTTATTTTGTTTCTATAGATACCATGCGGTCGGTGACTACGTTCAACGAGTACTGCACTTCATTGTCATTTAATTCTATGGCCATTTTTAGTAACGGTATTATCGATGCTTTTGGTCTTTATTACAGTTATTTTAATTTTTAGCAGTACATATATTTATTATATACGAAGAAAGTACGGAGTAATCATATTAAAATCATGCTATAATTTTTTATAAAAAAATTACAGCTTGGTAAATTATCTTCATTCCGAATAAAGCATCTGTTACAGTCCTACAAATACTATACAAGTTAAATGAACAAAAATTCTTTTATAGTATTCTTTTAAAGTTAACGGTAAGTTGATATTGAACAATGCTATGCACTTCGGCGGACACCCGTGATGAGTTTTTCTTCAACGTAAATTGCTTTTCCAGGCGCCATAGTCTCTCATGTACCGTTATTCAATAAATCATTGTTAACTGTGTATCATAGAATTGACTTGAACGTACGCGGACGTTTTTTAGTACATTGCCAATTTGAGTATTGTTTTGATATTTGTAACATTTCGCTATCAGCTGCTAGTAATGGAGCGGGTGTCGCGGGCCGCTGCGCGAACGCACTGACGCGTGAACCAGCTGATAGCGTGGGAACAACCTCATGCATGCAGTATGTTACTCGCGTCTCAAATTGTACACTATCTGATTTTTGTCTTGAATCTGGTGGAACATCGTTTACAGCAATATAGTCTTTAGGTATAGTATATATACCTAGTCTTTGCATGTTTATCGTTCGAATGCAGTAAGTAACTTTATCATCAATCCATCTACTCTTTGGTTATTTAAATAAATTATCAAAGCCATCTACTATCCCATCGTAGGGTACGTGAAAGGGATTAAGCTATAGTCCACTACGTTGGTCTAATGTATGTTGGTAACTACCTTATAAAATATTAATTATTATACCGATGGTAGCATTTCTTGTATGATATGAATAATATTATCATTTGTGACTTCAAATTCTACTTAATATTATAATAAGCTAAGTTTGTATTAATAGATAATAGAGATAGAAATTTATTTCAGACAAATATATGTATATCTGTAAGCAAGTACATACACAAATTATAAAGATAAATATTGATCAAGCCACCGCCAAAGGGTGTCGCGTCTGACTCACAAACAAGGCAATACTCGTGCATCTTTTCAAAGCTTAAAACAATAGGATGCGGGCCGCGGCTTGTCGACAATTTCGCCTTGAGCTCTTAGATGTAGTTGACAACACAATGAAGAGACTATTGTTCAATTTGCGACAATCAAATGAGAACTTTTTGAAAACACAAACCAGAACCAGAGAAACAAAACAAATTTAAACTAGGTGATAATTTCGTTGAAAAATCACGATTTTTTATCTATAGTTAGATCACACGCAATGCTTATAAAACAGTGTTAATAAAATATATAAAACGTTCATTTCATTCATGTAGAATTTGGTAAATGATTTTTGTTTCATTTGAACACTTTATAATTGAATTTCGATCTAGTTTATACAGCGGATATAAAAGAGGCTAATGTTCCGTCTGTATCAGAGTAGCAGTAAATGCGACTTGTTCATGTTTACTACCATTGCTTGCGCCAGATACAGTACTCGTACCAATTTCATTTCCACCTCTATAGAGGTCATTGGAAAAAGATACATTCGCTTGATTGTATTTTTTGCTCATAATAATGGTCAGTTAAAACGGTTAACTTCCGCCGGTTTAAATTATGAATGAGACAGTTCCGTCGCATTGGACAACAGTTGTTTGTTCATATTGAAACTAGACTGCACAACTGTGTACTACCGTGACGCTGTTACGAGATTCCATGGTAGTAATGACAAATGTTTGTTTGATTTTACTATCTTTCTAATCCTTAGAAAGATAGTAAAAGTAAAGTTAATACATAATCAGGCTTCACAAATTTTACTATCTAGCATCTTAACTTCTTTTCCCATTTAATTGATCGTAGTTAATTAGAATTTATTAGAAAGCATGCTAGTATTTGTACTTATTTATTTATTGCATCTTTTATTAGTTTACCTGTTATCACATTAAATTCCAGACTTCTAATGCTGTTATTATTAAATGGATGCTTACTATTTGTGTTGATCTTGTTATTACTATACCTAAAGATAAATTGACTACAGTTTATCCCGATACAATGTTATATGATATATATACTCGTAAATCAAGCGGCAAGGGGCTAATTAACACCATCTCAAATAGAGTTGGTATCATGGTACCTAACGCTAGTGTTGCTCTGCAAGACGATGTTTAAAGGTGCCAATTTGTAAAAACCACTTATGCAATAGGAAGATTTATACTATCAATAAAAGTAAAATATGCGCTTTGAGGTCGTACATATAAATTTTATCATGCAAATACCTACGTTTAAATATTATAGCAGATAAATTCATTGAATATATATGGTATAAAATATTATCAAACTAGGGTTACCTGTCTCGTTTTAACAAACATAGTGACATTCAAAAGTGACAATGAGAATTTTAAGCCGAAACCAAACTATTTTCATGCTAAATATTTAAATAACCATCAAAATAGTAGTCTACATTAAATTCGATCAAAGTATATTTAGAAAATTTTTAATGAATAGTAGACGGTTAGGATCTATTAATATTTATTAATATGACTTGACGCGCGATGTTATGGAGCTAAGAAAACGGCACTTATTGCTGACAATCACTTATAGAAATATACAACACCGCAGTTTACGGAACTAGTTACAAAGAGGCGAACCGTTATATATTTTAAAATGTATTCCATCCGAGGGCTTGTAAAATACGAGTATATGTATATCTTTTACATGTCCGTCATAGTTATTTGTTCCTAATAATATGTAATTAATGTTTATATTCATTTGTTCCCGTGCATGCAGTGAGAATCAACTAAAGGATGTACCAGGATAATGGGCGTTATCCTGTTATTCAGTCAAAATCTACTGCGATCTTTAAAGCGCCCGCCAGGATTATGACAAATCCCTCCTTTTGAAGGAGGAGGACTTTGTCCATTGGAAGTCCACTGACTTCCATGGGCTGATGATGAAGATAAATATTTAAATAATACACTACACCAAAAATATTAAAGTATGTGTAGTTAATTTGATGTATCTTGATAGCATCAAATACGTACATTGATGATGTAGAGCCTTAGTTCCTAAAGTGGTCCAGGTGGAGCCCCGTACGCAAATTTCCATTTCACATTTTTTGTCGAGTTTTGGGAATATGGTAGAAATGTAGCTGCAGGGGGTCCACCGGAACCAGCTGAAATTTGAAAGTGGTCTATGAGAAAAAAGTCTGGGAACCTTTGGTGTAGAGGTTATAGATACAACTTACGATCGAAAGGTCGCGAGATCGATCCCGGTCCCGCAGCACTGAGTTATTTTCTNNNNATTCATGTACGGTCTACATTGTAGACACCAATGTACTCAACGGAGAAGGAAAACTTCGTGAGGAAACCTGCCCGCATGAGTGTATCAAGTCTACCAACCCGCACTAGGCCAGCGTGGTAGAATACGGCCTAATCCCCCTCCTAATCAGGCGAGGAACGTGCCCCTGTAGTGGGGACGAATATGGACTAGGGATGATCTTGATAGCTTCTTCTTTCCATTCTGTTTATAACATTTATATAGCATTTCACAAACAAATCATTATTATAACTTAAAACTATTGTTTCGTAGTCCAAATATTTCTAGGCCACTGTAGGTTTATCTGAGTGTTAGCTTGAATGCGTTTATGGAGCGATTCGTGACGATTCATGTAAACTACGAAATTCTCGATAAATTCGCTGTGATCGAAACGTTCGTTGCGTCCGTAGAAAATGCACACGCTTGCGGCGTATTATATACTGAAGTGCAAAAGGCGGATGCCGGAATGGATGATGACAATCTGCGCCTCCCCACGGTTTGCTCAACAACGAGCACCAAGGTCGCCGTCTGATTGTCGGTAATAGGCGCACTTATCATATGACATATTGGCCCAATTTTAGATTCACTTTTGCAATTCGGGTTTCCCGATATTTCCAGTGATATACGAGCTCGTTACTTTCGTATAATAAATATTATTATTGCTCATTAATTTTCACTCCTAGGCGCATTTATCTTAAAAACGTAAGGTAAACTACTTTTTCCCAAACAGTACGGCGTATATCCCTATTAAATGTGGTAGTCAATTGCATAACTCCTGATGCAGATCGGCCACTTGAATGCTATTGAGTATCCAATTGTAGTTCGTCCTGACTCCTGACAGGATGGCTGTGGGCAACTCTCGAACATGCTCGTCGTGACTAAATTTAGAACGTTGACGCCATCACAGAAACATTCCATTGAGTTGACAATTTCGTGCTGTTTTTTACACTGGGTTCGTTTCGGTTCAATCTTCTCTACAGTATTCATTAAAAACGTAGTCTAAATTTAATACAAGGGACTTAGTACTAAAGTTAGATAAAAAATTATGTGCTTCAGGCATTAAGGATTTATAGTTTTTGTATGTTCGTGGTTACAAACCTAGTATTGATAGTAGATTGATACTTTAAGTCTTAAAGCTTTCCATCTAACTTAAACACTGTTCATCGTGATGATGTAAGTATATTATAAAAGGAACTAATTACCTTTTTCCGAATGTTATAAATGTTATAGATTTTTCTAATGCTAGGATTTGTATGCACCAAATCTGTAACAAATAGAAAAAATATTTACTACTTGTATGTGGACGAATTTTTAACTTAAAACATACGACTGTTTCGTTATTATTTCAGTAGGTACAACTGTCTTTATTCAATTCTGATGTAAGACCGTCCTCAATTGCTCGTTCGTACGTAACAAACAATTTAAAAACGACGTCTTGTTAAATATGGTTAAGGTTATCAATAAATACCATCATTGTGAACGCTTACCCACTCATTCAAAGAAACTTTTGTTAAATTATATGTACAAATGCTTTACTTGTTTATTGCGCCCATTATTTGTAAAATAATTTATTAAACGTCCTGACTCTATTATTTCATTGTCATTTATTCCTGATGCAATATTTGAAAAAAGAATCTGTATCTTTACCAACATCAATCAAAATCCATACAGTAAATTGCGAGATCAATCTAAGTTATCTTTGCATTTATTAGTGCAGATTAACTACATAGCTAAGCTCCAGGACGATTCTTTAATGTAATTGAAGTAAAGTAGAGACAGCTGTCTATTAATGTAGCGTTTTTGCAACAGATGCAAGCTGCACAATTTACAGGCAGTTGCTGATATTACCTAGATTAATTTGTTAAGATATTATGTGGTTAAGTGTGATTACTGGAAATAGCTAAATAACAATTCTATGAAAGGCTGTAAGATCGCTATTTCATTCTAAAACTAACGACTTACTAATCTGGCATCGTTTAGGTTTAAAAAGCACTAAACACTTATATATGTCCGCTCAATTTTGACTTGTCATATCCATACACTTTTTATGTCAATTTAATTTAATATATTTACTTAGATAAGTTATACATATATTATTTTTATATATACTAAGACGGACATAAAGAATTTGTAAGAAGTGTAGATTACCTTAGTTTGAACATGTCTTCAAAGATGAAAATATTTAATTAATTATTACAATTCATAGGCAAGTGGTAAAGGAAATCTCCCTTTATACAGTTCACAAACTTTAAAATAGAAGTCTATTAACTATTTGTACTTACGTATCAGATAATAAACAAACCCCGTATTCCATACTGTCCGTTCAACCAGTTAAACTGTAAAATGTTAATGACCATAACCGCAATACCATCGATAGTAAACTCGCGGTTAACCAACACAGTGAAGCAAAAATAAAGAGACGCTATTCATGGCGTTGGAATTTAAAGAGTTAGAATTTAAGATTTATTGCCATGAATGTTATGGGGACTGCTTAATATTCTCACAATCTTCAAGAAATCCCTCTCCATTTAGTAGTATCCTAACATTTTATTATCGTCAGGGTTTGGTGTTTTTTCGCAGGGGATGCGGTAGAAGATGGCCATTTGACATCATCCGCACATGCCTCCACGGTTCCCACTAACGATCAGTGTTGATGAAACATCAACCGGGACCCACTGTTTTACGTACCTTCCGAAATACGGAGAAGACATGGTAGCGTGCCAGTCCGGGATAGAATCCGAGACCTTTCGACTCTCGCATTTGGGACGAGGCCTTATCCACTACGTTGCCATGATTCTCAACCACGTTGTCTTCAAGAATATGCAAGATTAACTTAACTATATAACAATCCGTAAGAATGCATCATGTAATTGCAACTGTTTTATAATGCAGTCGTTATGCAGCGTTGGGTCGGCCTTCGCCACGGCAACGGTCCCATTGTCTCCGGATTCTACAATGAACGCTTCGAAACCAGATACCACCGTCTTGTCTCCGGTTTAGTAATTACAACGTGCACAGGAAGTTTTTAATTCATGCGGCGACTGTAAACTATGAATGCATACAATTTAGAAAGACTACAATGCGATGACCCGGAACATTTTTAATTGATCGCCCAATTAGTTGGAGACTTTGCCGATATCCGGATGAATACCCATCGGGTAGTTCGTTAGTTATTGAATCATTCGGCATTGTATCTGTGGGCATAACCCTACACAAAGATACATCACATCGGGTTAAATAATCTCCCTGGCATTAAAATGGTTTCATTTTCACAATAAAATAAATCCAAGTTAAATATTTTTACGTGATTTACGCATTAAAACTTTTCGATGTGTGTCGTCAAACGTATACAGATACCATTATTTTGCATATAGCCGTTTGTACCTATAATAACTATAAAATTTGCAGTTGCATTAGGTACCTGATGCCCAAAGCTCGCTCTCGCGTTATTTCGATGTATAGCATATTGTTTCTACTAAAGCAGTGGGTCCCGGTTGATGTTTCATCAACATTGATCGTTACTGGGAACCGTGGAGGCATGTGCGGATGATGTCAAATGGCCATCTTCTACCGCATCCCCTGCGAAAAAACACCAAACCCTGACGAAAATAAAATGTTAGGATACTACTAAATGGAGAGGCATTTCTTGAAGATTGTGAGAATATTAAGCAGTCCCCATAACATTCATGGCAATAAATCTTAAATTCTAACTCTTTAAATTCTAACGCCATGAATAGCGTCTCTTTATTTTTGCTTCACTGTGTTGGTTAACCGCGAGTTTACTATCGATGGTATTGCGGTTATGGTCATTAACATTTTACAGTTTAACTG
>WUAW01013733.1:0-12846 GCA_017165845.1 Thaumetopoea pityocampa | reverse complement strand
AAAAAAAAATACATTTTAAGGTTTAATTTTAAAAGAAAACCAGAAATAATTTAAAATTATTTCTTAAAAATTCGTTACAGCTATTGTTTATCGTCAGAACGGTACCGTTACAAGGCTGCCGTATAAACGGCGGACATAACAGGCCGTCTTATATTGTCTTTTTAATATTTAAACGTATCAACAAAAGGAAAATGGACGACTTTAATTTGGAAAAAAAACCGTTTCGAGATCAATTTTACATGAAACCGATACCACCGAAGGGGTATTCGAAATTTTAACATGCACTATACTGCAATATCGAAAGATACAAGAAAATCTACTTAAATTTTTCATTTCTCTAATTATGACCATTTTGGTTATTGAGAAACAAAATGTACAAACTGTCCGGCATTGTAAAGATGGCTGCTGTGCAAATAACGCCGAGCGGATCCCACTATATCCATCGCGATTGCGAGTATTAGTTCGTCGTGCACGCACCGGTCAGAACGCTAGTCCTTTATAGATAAGTTAACTTTCAAACTTCTATTAATAATGACATAAATAATTTTGTGCAGCTGTCAATGGAATAATGGCTGGTAATTTTACAATTTGTTCAAATTGTAAAATACAGTATAAGTAAATAATAACAAAGAGCGATGTTCTATTAGACCATTTTTTCGTCAATAACTGATATGGTGGGGTAACGACAAAGAAAACACCTGTCGCACTTTTTAGTTTACCATTTATTATTGTCAATGGAAATGTGATTTTATACGGAATAAATCGGTACTCAGACAATTTGTATTTAGTATTTCCAACAGTGGGATACATAGCTCGTAAAACCGATGGACTATGGGGACAATAGCGCTGCAGTGGCGACCCCGAACCGGAAAGCGTAACGTGAATCGACCCCCGACTGGGTGGACCGATGACCTGGTGAAGGTTGCGGGCAATCGGTAGAGGCAGGCAGCTCATAGACGCTCAGTGTGGCGATCACTGGAAGAGGTCTATGTCCAGCAGTGGACGTCTTTAGGCTTATATGATGATGTTGATAAGTGCGATCCACCGATACCAGCATCGTATTGTGACAAACAACTCTATGAAACCACGCCAACTTGTTCCTATAGACAACATTCCAATGACGTCATTCGTCGACACATTATGGCCTATGTGTAACGGCACCGCTGTACTATGAAACCGTAACTTTACCGGTGTAATCAAAATCATGTAACAACCTTAAATGTGTCAACGGGAAATCTAAAAAATAGTTTGTCCTGTCTAATTTTATCTTAGAATTAAACTGTTTTTTTTTCCTAATTTATTTGTTTAGTTCACGATTTATTTATAAAAGAAAAGCAGTCGCGAAAATCGGCAACGCCCATTTTGTTCAGTACTGCACTAAAATGATAAATTTATCACGATTTTTATTATACAGCATCAGCTGACGTACTGTCGCCATTTTAGTACAAATAAATTTTTTTCTTCTATTACAAGACTTGACTCATGTAAATTATATAATCAGGGGGAGTGGCCCGTCATATGTGGACGTTTACTCACTACGCCTTACACGTGTTTACACTACGGTACACGGTCACGAAATGTCAAATATTTTTTAATAAATCTACTCTTATATCTTAGATTCAAAATTTTTAACGATATTTATGTAGAAATTTATAGGATACAGTTTCAAATAGATTAGTGATATAACGCTTAATGTATAATGTGATTTCACATTATGACGTGTTTCACGAGGTAGTAAGACAGTTGGCACAACATACTTGTATTTTTTTTGGCAATACTCCGTCGAAACTAGTGTATCTACAAAACGGATTCCTATCGTATAATCATCTAAGATTGAAAATTGGCACAAGCTTTGAATTATTTTTAGTATAAATACTACTAGTATGACTTATATTGATTTTATTGTATAACTCTGTCAATTCAATCTGGCAATACCTATATTTTAATAATTAATTACTTAAGTAATTATTTCTATGGTTTTGAATTCAAAAGTCGAATTTGTATGATTTAATAAAAACCCTCTGCAGTTTTAATTAAATTTAAAAAGATAACATACACCAACATAGGTATTGTCCCTATCGATATAGAATATATTTCGTATTGTTATCCTAAAGGCACAGACACAATGACCCCACATGCGCAACGTATACGATGCAACGCTCCCGTATTGATTTGCACACAAATGCAATTGTATGATATCAGATGCTGTTGCAATTTCTTAGACGATACACTAGTATATTGAACACGCCATCCAACGCGTGAGATACTAGAATAACGTATCGTCATCCCCTCTACCTTTCCACGATGATATGGACTTCCCAGGTCCAAGCCGCGTGGGATTGCATTAGACACGATGTTTCTTAGTCTTAGATGTTCAGTGTTCAAATGGCATAAAGCGTTGTGTAAGTGGGCTTAGTTTGTCTTTGCATTTAAATAAGTGCGAAAACGAACATTTTTAAAAATTCCTTTCATCATTTGCTTTCGAACACAATGACGGAACTGCTTACAAATCATTTCAAATTTTATTCAGGAGTGTCATCTGAATTCAAACTACATAATTATTGTTTTAGAAAATACCAGTTTATTTTATGTTACACAGTTATTATTTTTTACTGAAGAAAAGTTCTGGAGCAAGTTTAAATTTGAATTCATTAGACCCACACAGATTGCTTATTTTAGGGTTACCATTCACTGAGCATTATTATAGTTTTAATGTTTATTAGTGGAATTTTATGATGGCATTTTGTTACTACAGTAATGTAGTTTACATGTTGTAACACGTTAGGTGGCGGTATCAGTTGTTTTTACATGCAATTGTAAGCGGATTCTTAGAGAACGAAAGCCAGAATGCAGTCAAGGCAGTACCCCATAGTGTTCATTTTAACTGTGAGAGTGACACTGGGTGTGTCAAAATTATAAAAAATTTACATTTCGATCGCAGTCGGTTTTTTTTTTTCAATAATTAAGCTAGTTTGCATTACTCTTTTAACGCTATCGCTGCTATGTGTGGATTGAATTGTGCGAGCCACCGGTGGTATGCGTCGGCTTGAACGCGTTAAACATAATTTCATTTACGGTTTTTTTCAATGTGGCTTTCCAAAGAAGTTCTAAATAGTGGTGATAACTTTATAAATAAAAGCAGTGAACATACCACCTTGACACTCGTCTATAATATTGTTAATATTTTGTCAACACTTGCAAGCTGTCAAAAGTGCCATCATACAATGTCACTACAATATTTTTTCGGAACACAGACTGGGGGATGAATCTGTTGTATTCTGTTCAGAGGGACTTGTACAATGCAATAAAGTAGTGTTAGTGAGGCTAGCTGCTCTACTCCATATCATATTCAGTATTTGATAACGTAACGGTACCATTTACTATGTGATTTTCGTAGTATAAGTAAATAAATATTTTTATGATTTGTTCAGAGTGAAATAAAACTAGGTCAAAGTATCTATGGTCTTTTTTATTATCCTTTGAAGTAATTACGTCATAATTTAACAATATTTAAATATCATCATATATAATCGTCATTTCTTTAACTGTTTTTTGGCATCCTGTATACCTTCTCTTAGGTTTTCATTAAATTTTTTAATGAACGACATCAGTCTATTGACTTTCTGGTGGTCCATATCATTTAACTTCTCCTTTCCTCTATAAAATACAGACACTGCTAGTTGTGCTGCCCGCCTCACTGGGTAAGACTCTGCAATCCTCTGCACCAGATGTTCGTTGTTTGCCAGGTATTTTAGTAAAGCTCGGAGTGGCATTATAGAGTTTATTATTTAAATGATGTCTCAAATGAGCACATATTCCGGTATTTCTGTAGGAGCTCCCGTTTCAGTTTCAACTGTGTTGTCAATATTTCAAATTGTTTCAACTGGTCCTGCTTATTGTATTCTATGCCAGGAAGCCGTTTGATCTGTAATACAATAACAATCATGTACATCGGTCTTCCTCAAAGTGGGCGATAACGCCCCCTTGTGGGTGCTAGAGATCAGTCTGCTGCCCCCCGAGATTAAGATTTCTAAGTCTTAAAGAAAATTAGGAAACATTAAAGGAATAAATAAGAGGATAACGGCAGACAAAACATATATATATATAAAAATCTGACTAAATCGCCTTGCTACACCAAAAATATGAATATTTAATCATAACATTGATGTTTCAGTCATCACTTGGAGATGGAGAACCTCCATAATTTTAAGGAACAATTCCAGAACATTTTATACATTGACATACCAGATTGGGGGGTTGGATCCTTTTTCAAATATCAGTACAGCATGATCATCCTAGTTAGAAGAACAATTTATAGAAGTGTCAAGAAACAAAGAATTAAATTCAAGAATACCTACCAATAATTTTGTTACAGAAGATTATGGTAACGTTGTTTAATGGTTTCTGATTCAATTTCTTATTTGTGTGAATGTGGATTATAATAACATTGCTCATTAAAAAGAGAATACAGCTGCAAGTGCTGAACATGGGGACTTACACAACTGTTTTTAACTGAATTTGAACTTGATATTAATAAATTCATCAAAATGCATCAGATTTATGCTTTACATTAGATAAGTTTTAAATACAAAGCCTTTTTTAATGTTAAAAAATACTTCTAAATATAGTTAACAATGAATTTTATTTCTTCTCATTTAAATATTATTAAGCCACATAACAGATGTTAATGTAAAAATGTAAGTTAAAAAATAAGAGGCACTAGATTTTAATCTCAAAGTGGGCAGTAGTTAAAATAAGTTTGAGAACCTGTGACGTACAGGGATTCACAATTGCCACAATGAGGGATGTCATTTAAATTCCACATAAAACAATTGACACGAGAATTTGACTGATAGATGCTATATATGTCACTCCACTTATTTTAAGGCATTAATTGCAACAGAATGTGTACACAAACCTTAAATTGGTACAAGATGAATAAAGTTAACAATTTAATAAATGTTTAAAAATGGTGTTCAATAAAAAGTATTAGATCTGAACTATATGCAACTTAGCAAGAGCCCTTGAGCCAAAAGGAGGTAACATAAATTAAGGCAGATTTGTTCAATAAAAAATAAATCAATAATATTCACAGCTACCCACAATCATATTAGTGTTTTAGTTTTTTAACAAAATTTGCAATATATCATTAATAATGACACAGAAAGACAGGAATTCCATATTGGAATGATTGAAGATGAATAAAATATTAATTTATCGAACACAAGAATAAAATATTAATTTATCGAACACAAGATCATCCAATTATATAATATGGGGGAATTTCAAAGATGTAATTAGTGTTTTTCTATAACCACTTCTGATTTGCAGTTGTGTTTTAGGACACAAGTGTGGTGACAAGGTCATGCTGTATTTGCTGATTTATTTACTTGTTATTTAAATTTTTATAACTGTTGCCTTTATTTAATGTAGAATTAATTAAATTGATAGAGATTTTTATATTAAAATTATACCTGCGAACGAGCAATTTCAAATTTCTTTTGTAGTTCAAGCACCCTTTGACTACACTCTTGTGATTCTCTAGCCTTAGCAGTATTGTCGTGAAAGTCCCTTTCAACGCTGAAGAAAAAATAACAAGTTATTACGTATAAAGATAACAGCGACAGTTAAATCTATAAATGTAGATGCTACGGTCATGTACCTTCGTATTATTTCGTAAACAATCGGCAAAAAGTCTACATCTACGTCTTGCACAGAGATGGGACTGAAATTATTTTGTTCAGTATGATTTTCCATCCTATGATTGATATGAATAAATACACAAATTATGAACACTCACTTTTTACAGAGTTCACTAAATAACCCGTAACCACAGAACAAATAACGCTACGCTAAGGCTATAACTACCTTCGTCTTAAGTAAATACAAACAAATTGAAAACAATCTATGTTGAAAAAACTTCAAATTACGCAACACGGAAAAAATAATTTTCATTGAAGTCGAATGAAGTATCGTGTAAATAGGACGAGAACTATCAAAGAGGCGGGGATTTGAGAGTGGGCGGGGGAATGTTTGCAACAATGATATAGGTCAGGGGCTCTCAAACTTTTTGTCTTGTAGACCACTTGTAATGTTTATCACTTTTGAATAGACCCCCCAAAGCGTAATTAATATAACATTGTTGTAAATTTATTAACTTCTAATGTGTTTTTGACAGTTGGCGTCGACCCCTTGCAGGTCATCGTCGACCCCTGGGGGTCGATATAGACCATCAATGATATAGATGAATACATTTGAGTAATTTTTACTATGAAACTTGGTATTTCGATATTTTTATACTTTAGTACTGTACTCAAAATAACAGTATCTATCTACCCAATTTTCCTACGTAGTCATTAAAATTCGAACAGTTGACGAAATGTTGTATTTAATAGAGAGAATATATTTTTATACTGCACTTATAATGCCTGCAATTATATCGCATTATTCAATGTAATTCCAAATTTGATTTATCGGTTTGACGTTCTAAATCCACCATAATAACTTGTTATACGTTAATACTTTTATTTAAAAATAATTAAATAAATATAAAAGAAATTATTATTCAATTTCATCAGAAAACCTTTTTCAATTACATACGATTTTATTATTTGCACTTAATTTATATTACTATATTCATAGATTATAAGATAATCTATATTATAGACAACTACATATTTATGTACACCAACAATTCATGTACAACAAATTTCATGCTAAAACTTGAAGTTGATATTTTTTTTTTCCAAAAAAGTACAATGGGTAGTCATACTTTTTACTACATTTCTAATAGTATTGCCTATGAAAAAAGCTGTTCGTTTCTTACCGTGTCTTCTCTCCTCCTCTGCTGAGGACCATAAGCCCCCCAATTTGTTGAATTTGGATATCAAAGACTTCTACATAGACTGTGACTATTATCCACCAGCGAGTTGGAATTGTTGTGTGGTGAGTTGGTGACTGTGGTGTGGTGCCACGTACATTGCCTATTCTGAGACGAGAAGAGCCAGAGGTGGAGCCTGAATCAGGTAAACCATGCACCTCCTATAACACACACCCGATCGCCCGTTCCCGACCAGCGAGTAGTTATATTATTTTCTCTTGCCATATTCATTATCACCAGCCATCTTTAAAATACAATCCTTTATTCCAGTGTTTCTTAACCTCTGGTTCGCGGACTCCTGATGGTCCGCGAGCATATGTACGGGGTTCGCAGTCTCATCTATGGGCCATTTAACAATGACAAAGGCCACCAAAAATCTCGTAATCGCTACATTTACTTAGCATGGTGAACGTGCACCAATGGAGGTGTCCGAGAGTAACACCAACCCAAATACCTAGGTCACATTGAAAGTTTTTAGAACAGGCCAGTTAGAAACAATGGCAATGAAAACTTCTTTTAATTTTCGATAATAGAACACTCTGGTTACTTAATGTGATATATTGCATTCATTTGTCATTTGTTTTCTTGAATTAGTGGCAACTCCAAAAGTCTTGTTATACCTCAAAATGAATTTAACGCCAGAAAATTTTCGGTCCATGATTTATTACGACTTTCGTTCTGGTCTTAATCGACAACAAAGCTATGATAGATTTCAATTGGCATTTAATTATGAAATCCCAACTCGTGCCACTGTTTACAATTAGTTCAATGAGTTTAAGCGTGGACGTAGCAATCTCAATGATGATCTGCGTGAGGGACGTCCTTCAACAGCGACATATGAAGGTAACTTCAGTGCTGTGCGACGCATGATAGAGGAAGATAAGAGGGTGACCTACCAGCAGATGCGGGCAAGCTTAGGCATTGATATGAATCAAGTAAAAAAAATATTATACGAAAAATATTATTTTTTTAAGTTGTTTTTTGTATTTGTAGTAATAAAAGAAATGGTCCGAAATTTATTGCTGTTTGTTTTATTAAAGAGCCTTTAAAATTATGCTTGACTTCTTAGGGGTCCACGGACTAAAAGAGGTTAAAAAACGTTGCTCTATTCTATACGTTTATATGTAATAGTCACAAAATATGTGTAACGTTCTAATTACTGCTAAACATATGTTGGACCCTTTGTTCGCTGCAAGTATAATTAATTAAATCACAATTCTTTCGTACATGAACTCATTTACTTGATCCACTTCAACAGGTGTTCAGGATCTTTTGCTTAGTCATCAAAATCATAGTTATTAGACTGTGCTCAAAACTACCAAGAAACAACAAAATGTGATATATCAGCATTTTATTATTCAGAAGAATAATCATTGAAATAAAGACATGACAAATAAATTAATGACAAATACATTAAACATGGAGATATGTTTTGTGGTGAAAATTGACACTCGAAATTCAAAGGTTTGTGCAGCTGGCCCGTTGTGACAGTCTTAAATGACTTTAGCCTGACTACAGTGATAGGGGGGGCGGTGACGAATTAGTTCATTGGCTCAGACAGAGACCACCCTCTCGGTAGAGAGTAGTATATTCCTTGGGGACCACCTTCCTAGACAAAGTATTCACCACAGAGTACTTTTTAACTCTTAATCTGAGGCACAGGCAAAGAGTAATTGGGTTTTTATATGTTTTCAATTATTTATGTTGTAAGTTATATTAATAAGTAAACCTAAAAACTTTCTTTAAAAATGGATGAAGTTGCAAAATTAGAGCATCTTTCTCTTGTATCAAAAGTGTGCACAGAACTAGATAATCATTTAGGGTTAAATGACAAAGATTTGGGTAAGTAAACAAGTTTTCTTATTCTGCGTTTCCAAGTAGTAATCGGCTTGACAATAATAATCACGGTTTTGATTTCTTGCCTTTCGGTTCAACCTGCTCCACTTTACCTGATTTGTCATACCTTAATTGATTCAGTCCGTGAATTAGCATCAGTGTTGTGAGATGTACGATTTAAATAGTCATCATTATCATATCAGCCCATAGACGTCCACTGCTGGACATAGGCCTCCTCTAATGATCGGCACACTGAGCGGTTATGTGGCACCTGCGTCCACCGATTGCCTGCGGCCTTCACCAGCTAGTTGGGGAGTCTACTCGCATTACGCTTTTTGGTTCGGGATCGGCTTAAATAGTATTCATACGATTTTTTATAGTTTTTGGGCATGTATAATTCATTTGTATTTTATATGATACTTTCACATTTCACAAAATCAAAAGGGTAATTCTTTACAATAGATCATTGGGGGCTTATTGACTTAAAATAAATGTAATTCTCCATATTAGGTCAGCTCAGGCTTATTGACTTGAAATATATTTTAATGGATAGAGGACAATTTTTCAATTTGAGAGCTAGAAAAAAGATCAATCTTTAAATGGTGCTAACATTACATAAGTAATTTTTAATAATTGATTTAATTTTTAAAATGCAACCCCTATATTACAAAATTCCATCTGATCTTAGTACTTGGCCTAACCATTTTTATAATTCATAACCACAAATCCATGCAGAAAAAAGTTACATTTTTAGATTTCTGGTACTGTCTACTTTTATTAACCAACTTCAAAATAAGGGGGAGGTTCTCAATTCGGTTGTAATTTTTTTACATTTACCTCATAACTTTGTCATTTATAACACAATTTTAAAAGTTCTTGTTTTTTTGTTGGAAAGGGGACATTATAAAGGACATTTTTAAAATGAGACTCATTTTATTTATATGGGCATTTGACCTTGGATTCCGAAGATATACCTGGGAAACTCCTGAAAATCGGATTGAGATATTGGTGGACTTATGACAGTCCAAGACTACTTAGGTAGTTTAAAAAATGATTGATTGTCCGGTAAGCAGTCTTGTCAAAGAGCATGAATGTGGAAGGTGGACGTGGAACTTCATCATTAAATAATGTAACCTTGTGTTTAGGTTTAATGGAATCATCATGAGTCTTATTTAAACGGCATTTTCTCACATAGGCAGTGAGTTTAATAAGTCTATCCATATTCGTATTTGATAAATAATTTACATACAGAATGCATTATTCACCGAAAAGCAAAAAATAACAATATATTTAACGAAAAAACTTAAAAAAAACTACTCTAAAAATACATTAAAATGTAAAAAATAATTACGTTATTTATTTACTTCAATTTACTTGAATATCACAATCAATTTATTAGGATAATAATATACAATTATTGTTATTTTTGGAGTCGATGCCAGCCGAGGTTAACAATCATACATACCATATAACAAAGAAGCATAGGTATACATCTCTAATTGTGTTCAGTTGTGATTTCTTTTTGCTTAGAATCTTCTTAACGTATTTAGGCTAATATCGACTCCAAAAATAACAATAATTGTATATACATACACTCACGCCTCTTTTCCATTGGGATAAGCAGAGACCACTTCTTTCCACCTGCTATGATCGTTCAATGTAGCAGAGTTGCTATCCGCAGTCCACATTTCGCCCCCGCGGCAACGGGATGTGTCCGGTGGCGAACCACGACGCCGCCATTTTATTTATTTTGTTATATTATTGTCATAAATTGATTGTGATATTCAAGTAAATGAATAACATAATTATTTTTTACTTTTTAGTGAATTTTTAGCGTAATACTACTAAAACAGGGATCAAGCTGTATCTTCTTTCCACTGGACCGATTTTAACAAAACATGCCGCAGTATTTAAACTGGAATATTACCTTTAAAAATCTAATGGTTTGAGTAAAATCTAACTGCTGGTTTTTGCGTGAAGCTCAAACAAACAAACCAACTAATAAACATCGACCAATTTGAATTCAGTAGTCCTTAATTAGTTGATTTGAGTAGTTTGTTTTTAAATATTTTTGATTTTGACATTTAACAATTTTATAATAGTATATATATAATGAAATACCATTATCTATTAAGCAGGGATTGTAGGGGCTTATTGAGATTAATTTAAACTAATCAATCAATTGAAGTTGATGGACATCCTAATAAGATTAAACCCTTCTGTAGAGAATATAGTTCAATTGCCTAAAATAATAACAATGTAATTAATTTTAAAATAAATGAATTCAAAACTATTAACTGTAATTCTTTACACTTTACAGCTGAATTTATCATTGACATAGCTGATAAAAACCCATCATTTGATGAATTCAAGAAAGCTCTCATCGAGAATGGTGCAGAATTTTCAGATTCATTCATGACAAATTTATTGCGTATAATTCAACATATGAAACCACCTAATGATGCTACACAAAAGGCAGAACCTAATAAAGACAGTAAGAACCCATTGGCTACGAAATTTCCAGGCCTTGCTATTCCTAATGAAAAGCCTCCCATATTTTCTTCAGATGAAGATAGTGAAGTTGAACTGGATAATAAGAAAAACAATAGAGTAACTTCAAAAGATATATTTAAAGATGAATCAAAGTCAAAAACCACTGATGAAGTAGTTGATCAGGCCATGGCTGAGTTAGAGGCACTAGCACCATCTGGCTGCACTAATAAAAAAGAGGTTGTTAAAAAGGAATCAGCGCCTATATTAAAACGTGAAAGAAGTCACAGTAAAGATCGGAAAAACAGCACAAGGAAAAGAGACAAGTCTAGAGATAGAAAGTCCAGACGAAGCAGGAGTAGAGATCATAGAAGCCGAAGTAGGGATCATAGAAGTCGGAGTAAAGATCGAAGGAGCAGAAGTAGGAGCCGGGATCGAAGGAGTAGAAGCCGTGAAAGGGACAGAAGAAGAAGATCACGAAGTCGCCAGAGAAATAGATCCAGATCGAGAGATAGGGGAGACAGGCGTAAAAGATCTAGGTCCAGGGGTGGCAGAAGGTCAAAATCTCATGATAGAGACAGATATAGTGGATATGGAAAGAAAATTAGGAAAAAGAGTCCAGGTATTGAAATGAGTGATGATCCAGAACCTGGTAAAGTGAGTATGTATAGTTTAACTTCCTAATTTAAAATATAATAGAACCCTTTATTGCACACCAATATAATTTTTTAAAAAAATAACAAAAAGTACTGTATATTGAGCGGTCTTATCGCAATATGCAACCTCTTTCAGATAACATTAGCTAAGACCAAGGGTTCAAATGCCCTTGAATTTTTTTATAAATAAATGGAAGTATGACAATATAACTGATAATAGCAACAGCTGAAAGTAAACTCAAAATAAAACAAATGTTTGATTGCGGAGTCACATATTCTCTCAAAGGTTTAATTTAGAATAGAATATACTTTATTGCACACATATTTACATAGAATAAATTTAAATTTAGTTATTAAAGTTATATTATTTTTACAGATATACAATGGCCGAGTAGCAAATATAGTGCAATTTGGTTGCTTTGTGCAAATTGAGGGTGTGAGGAAGCGCTGGGAGGGGCTAGTCCACATCTCCCAACTGAGGTCAGAAGGAAGAGTGACCAATGTTTCCGACGTCGTTAACAGAGGGGACAAAGTTAAGGTGAAAATACTCTAACTCGACTTCATAGTAATTTACTAGATACTTACTAGATACCTATACTTAGTCTTGCCGTAAATAATGTTACAAGGAATAGATCTTTATTTTTCTATTGCATAATAAATTTATTACTGTAGTGTCCGTTAGTTTTTACATTAATATAGCAGCGTTAAAAATATGAGGCTTATTCAAATTTATTTCCTTTAGCCTTAATACAATCCTTTAAACGTTGAGGCCAGTTATCAATTGAAACACGCACTTTCTCCGTGGGAAATTCACTCCTGCCAATCTTATGGATTGTTTTAGGGACTCCGAATTATCGTGGCGCTTAGAGCATGCCATACTCTCTAAAACTGATCATAAATCAAAATCCAGCGAATTAACACTAGAAAGACGGAGACTTAGTGTATACCTATATTGCCCAAAAGCAGTCAAAATGACTGCTATGT
>WUAW01013726.1:12891-23000 GCA_017165845.1 Thaumetopoea pityocampa | reverse complement strand
CAATTTTTAAGAGTTTTAAAATTGGCATAACCTTTCACGTGTAAACTTCATTGTAGTATTTTTGATACGTATTTAAGATAATGAATGAATTAATAAATTTGCGCGAAAATAGTTTCGATGGTGACAAACTAGATGAACTGGTCGATCAGGTTTCCAAACTCTGAATGACAATTTAATGGCGAATTTACGACTATTTTCATTAAGAGTTTAGAAAAACCTGGTACACGTGCTTCCACAAGGAGCTAGTATTTCTACGTGCTATGAATTAGCTCGTATTGATTAGTATATATGTGCTTATATAACTATGTATGAATGTAATGAGACTTTAAATTAAATTTTCCATATCTCTGAATTATTGGAAATTTTGCACATGTATTAAGAACCGCTTACAATATAATTAAAACTAAAAAATAATCTTGAAAAGAATTAATAAATACAAGTCTTTAAAGAAATATGAACTAAAAAGTAAAATCTTTAAATATTATAGATTTGACCAACGCGCACCAGTCCAGCGCGGTAGACCACGGCCTAACCCCCCTCCCGATCAGGGGAGGTCCGTGCCTCTGTAGTGGGGGCGAACACGGACCGGGGACGACACACATTTGGCCGCGACNGAAATACAAGTCTTTAAAGAAATATGAACTAAAAAGTAAAATCTTTAAATATTATAGATTTGACCAACGCGCACCAGTCCAGCGCGGTAGACCACGGCCTAACCCCCCTCCTGATCAGGGGAGGTCCGTGCCTCTGTAGTGGGGGCGAACACGGACCGGGGACGACACACATTTGGCCGCGACAGGATATCCCACAACTCGGTGTAAGTTGTCTTTTAGAATAATAAAGCTTAAAATATTTATTTTACAAACAGCAAAACATTAACAAATATTGACAGTTAAAGGCACCTTTTTACTTTTTAGTTTATATTTACATAAAAACGTGATTTTTTAACTGAAATTTTTAAACAATCGCGACAAGATCCCTTTATAATATGAAATGTCGAGTGAAGTAAATTAATTGATTATATTCAGAAGAGATGTCGCCGTGTGGAAGCTGCCCGCTGCCCTGAGACGGGGCTTTGAGGCTTCAAGTAAGAGGCACAATATTCGATCTTGTCCGAACGGCGAAATCGAAACCAACTGTGAGCCCTCCATGTGGCACAACCTTCCACTATATATTGTAAGGTACATTACAGTCCGTCCAATGAGGGTCCTCGTCTATTATAGGCCGGCTATATGCTATAGAAGCGCTCGGATTTCCTTGTGCACATGACACAGGTAGTCCACGTAGGAGCTGCTGCCGTCCACGCCGCGGTCTTCCACGAGGAAGTGGCGCAGCACGGTCTCCAACTTGTCGTGTTGTCGCATTATCGTTAACTGAAACAAGATTTAGCGGTTATAGTCAGTTACATACATACACAACTAGCTTTTGCCCGCGACTACGCCTGCGTGTATACGTATGACTTTGCGAGCTATGCTCGGAATTTCCCTGCGACACAGAATTTGTAATGAGATAATCCGCAGGAGAACTAGAGGCGCCGACGTAGCTCAAAGGATTGCAAAACTGAAGTGGCAGTGGGTGGGGCACACAGCTCGCAAACCCGATAGACGTTGGGGTTTTAAGTGCTTGAGCGACGACCCCGAACCAGAAAGAGTAATGCGGGTACATCCCCGACTAGGTGGACCGATGACCTGGTGAAAGTCGCGGGCAATCAGTGGATGCAGGCGGCTCACAGCCGCTCAGTGTGACGATCCTTAGAGGAGGCTTATTTTCAGCAGTGGACGTCTGTGGGCTGATATGATGATGATATCCGCGCGTAATTTTTACAGGAAGTGTCCTTTTTTCCAAACAAAAATACCATATGTTTGACAAACCAAAGCTTTAACCCAGTCATTAGTTCATTACCACCAGGGTACTCCAAAGACGGTGTAGGCCAATTAGCTCAATATCACACGCTGGTCCGACGGGTTGTGTTACATGCAAATAATATTGATTGAAGTGGTATTTCTTTCCAACTTGGTTTTAAGAGGCATTTCTTTTCGACTTGCTAGACAAACATTGTCATAGCTCGGCTAATATGCACGCTATAAATATAATTTCTAGCACTCAGAACTAACTTCCTACCCGTGACATTTTTTTAGAATTGTATTATTAGTTCCGGAGATTACACCTACATACAAAGTTACAGACAAATTTTACCTCATTATAATATTAGTATAGATAACAGTGTTGACGAACTCTCAAAACACCTTTTATAGACTCGTGTTATTATTATGAAAAAAATAAATAGTTTTGTTAAAAGGACAATTTTATTAGAAGACTAGGTTTCGTCTAATATGATATCACGGTAATTCTTTCGAAATTTCTTTCGAATTTTCTTTCCAAATATCAAGGTAGGTAACGAACGCGGCGACGACGGGTGATCCGCTAGTCTCACCGACACTAATTCGTTCATTCGCGAGTGAACTACTCTTGAGTAGGTCGCGAGCGGTGTCGTCGCTGGCCGCACCTTGTGTTGGTTTCCAACGCCAACGACGGAACTATTTAGATGAATATATTTCAGTAGCATGTTACAATTATTATTAATTAGCGATAGTCTAGTACGGTGCACACTAGTCTAGCCGTTTACATTCTGAAAAAAGAGCCACGCCCTCAAGTGGGACAGTAGATAGGTTGATTGATGATGATGATGATGATGATGATGATAAATAACTGCACTAATAATCCAAATACACTTATGGATCCAATGTTAATTTTGATTTTTTCCCAAATATACTTATAGATCCATTTAATAAAAAAATGACTTTATTGCTATATTGATATAGAATAAATTAATATCGTAGTACACAAAAATGTGATAGCAAATTTAATCCCCATCCTTTCACCATCGGACTACTAGGCGCACGGCGGGCTATCAGCCCTACCTCGTAGACATCCCTGCCACCCGTACGAAGCGATTTGCTTCCACGTTCATAATACGCGCAGCCAAAGACTAGAATAGTCTTTCTGCGTTAGTATTTCCATCCAATTATAATGTATGTAGGTGTTTTTAAGATAAGAATGAATAGGTTTTTATTAAGCTAGTAAGTTTTACCACCCTAGGTTATATCGCCACTTATTATCAGGTGGGATTGTAGTCAAGTACTGGCTTAAACATGGCAAAAAGACATAATGAAAATCTGAAAAATATTAAACACAAAACCCCTTCGTCCACAGAAGTTTTAAAAGCAGACCATAAAACAAAGCACTAACACACCAACACCAATACAAACTTATCGATTTAAATATAAATAATAATCCCAGATCCCATTTTGTCCCAGTTTCCACTTCTAAGACCCGTTTTAGATAAATAAAGCAAATAAAACATTGTTTTTTTTTTTGTTAGGACGCTAAATCAGTTTAATATCATATTTTTTTTATTTATTTTTATAAATAAATAAATAATAAAAGCTAAAAAACATAAAACAATATAACAGTAGTTTAAGCATATTTTTTGGAATTACAGATCAATATTAATCGATAATTATTATAATTTTAACTTTCTTGATTTCTTTTTATTTCGGTTGCATGTCGTGACCTCTCTCGGGCCCTGTCACAATACCAGCGCTGCACGCATCTTAGCTGCAGCACCAACTGAGACAGAAACCAATTTCTGTCTCACACAGTATCGAGTATATACGTATTTGTGAGACTAAACATTTTTTCTTTCTTTCTTCTGATTTTATTGTTATGACAACCTGTGTCAGTGTTTTCGTGTGAATGACAATATGAGTACCCACAACCCTTTATGTGATCTGAACGCTTTGAACAGTGTTCCACGCTCCGTAGTGGAACACACTGACATCATCCAACGATATGACCATGTTTGGATACATGTGGGTGACCGCCACCGAACCTACAGTATCTTCTGCACGGTCTTGTGGATCTGCATCAAGTATTCCATGTACGTCTCCCCGCCGTCCAGGGCGCGATCTTCAACCAGCAGCCGCCGGAATAAGGGCTCCGTCTTGTCCATTTGGTGGACTACCCTGAGCTGTGGGGGTGCGGGAATTTAACAATAAGCTATTTACAAAGCCAATGTGCATTTAACCCCGGTGTCTAAATAAAGGATTTTATTTCAATTTTATTAATGCTTTTGTACATTCATTCATTCATCAAATCATACATTTAACAAACAACTAAGAGTGCATAAATTAATGCAACTGTATCCATTCCATTTATTTTTGTTTCTACTTATGCTTCAGGATTTTTCTGATAAAATGCATGTAAAATCTCCAACAAGAAGGCCACAACCAAACAATCAATTTGTACAATTTCTCCATTCTGATGCATATTAAATTCTAAAGAATCATGCGATCATGCGACGTGTTACGGGAAGATGAAATATTGTGAGTGTTCACCATCGCTGATATTATATACTCGAGGATTTGACAGACACATGACCGCGCGCACGCGCAGCAAATCCAGCATACGCCGTACTTGTACAATACATGTTTTTATAATTATATAGTTTCTCAACGTATGGCACTGAACCAGTGAAGGAACGAATGAACAAGTGCGACAGAGATAGCTACATATGCATAGTTTTGTCGCATGACCTTACAGTAAGAGAACGAACGAATGAACGGGTGGCGGAGCATGTAACTCACTCACACGGAGTGTGGCAAAGGTCGCGGTATATCCATACGTATAGTTCTATCACGCGACCTTATAACAGGGAATGTATGAATGAGAAAGTAGCGAATGGTGGCAGTGTCACCCCAAGGGCAGTGCGCCATACATATCCATTTATGATACATACATATGTATACTTCCAACGGATATATTACAACAGTGTACGAACGAATGGGTAAGTGATGAATAATGATGATGACCGACGCGCGTGGCAGTAAGCTATATATCTATATATATAACTTCAATGACAGTGAACGAATAAATTAATGAACGGTGAATGACTAATGATTGTGAGACATGTGACACATTTATAATTTCTACAACACTGAATGAATGAATGAATGAATGGTGAATGATTAACGAATGTGAGACATGCGACGCATCTATAATTTCAACAACACTGAACGAACGAATGAATGAGTTGTGATTAGGCTATTGACTCACCCGCATGGCCGTGCGACGGAGTTCACGCGCGCTCTGCACCAGATCACGCACGGCTTGCGACGCCGGCGTGTCGAGCTCGGGCAGCTCGCAGACCTGCGGGTCCACGTGCTGCGGCGACGCCACGCCGAACACGTCTTGCACGAACTCGGCCGGCGCCTGGGACCCCACCCACAGCAGCATGTGCACACCGTTCTCTGTACATACATTGTTACACATTATTTAGAGCCATTTTGTATCAACAAACATTCACACACAGTACGGTCACGGGTGCCCAGAAAAAGAGGCCCAATTTTAAACTTGAATTCACAGAGTCATTCCCCCTAGTATTTTCTTAACCTTACCAAGATCTATTGTTAAGTTCAAAGTAGTAGTATTATTAAACTCAAAGTAGCCGTGTAAATGTTAGCATACCAAATCATCTTGTCGATGCAAGCCCTAAGCGGATTGACGGTGTTTTTATATGTTAATGGCATGACATGGCACTCACCGAGCAGATAGACATACTGCTCGATCATATGGTCGATTGAGGCCCTGAGGAGTATGAAGTTGGTTTGTTATATGTTGACGAAAGTCATCTTGCCAGTGAAAGCACTGAGCGGTTTGATGTTGCGTTGATACATGTCAATGGTGAAACTCACCGACGCCCTGGTCAACCCCATAGAGTTCCCAATAGAGGCACTGACCGACAGAATATATTGCTATATGACAATGGAAGCGACTTACCGAGTAGATAGACGCCCTGATCAGTCATCTTGTCGACGGAAGCCCTGAGAGGCTGCAGACGCAGCGTCGGGTTGTCAGCGAGCCGATGCAGCGGCAGCAGGCGCGGGTACGTGTACGCCACGGAGGTGGTCACGTCGCACGTGAGCGCGCGGTACATCGCGCACGACCGGTCGTCGCACGTTATGTCCGGACCTGCGCACGGACACACCGCTCCACAATATACTTAAACATTTCTCAATTTTTGTGGGTTTATTATTTGTAAGCAAGCTTAAAAATGGCATTTGTACGGATATTAAATGGTACATAAGGATTAACGGTAAAATTAGTTAGCGTAAAATTTTATCATTTGATCCTAGAAATAACACCAGATCTGTGCAACTAACTACTGGTGAACAATACCGATCACAGAATACACAGACAGATACAGAAGGCTCAGACGAACCTCTTGCAGATGAGCTTGACAACGAAGTTGGAGGTCTTTGAACGCTTTTCGATATATCTTAAGGAGCAATATAATATGGTGCCCAGTTCATAGTAGTGCTCAGAAATACGCGGTCTCTGTCACTTGATCCAATTCTTAGTATCGTAACACGTGGTATGATCAAGATTGTTACACTTTTTTTTATCAAATCGAAACGGTTGTCGCGTTTCCCCTTACGGAGGGCCCAGATACGTCGGATGTGTGGAAGTTGGCCATGTTATTAGGCCTCTCTTTTGTTAAGCCTGTAATTATAGCTTTCAAGCTCTCTACATCTCGTAAAGACATGCTTTTTCAGTCAGCTTTCAAGCTTCAGGGTGCCCTCTCTTCCACCCGTAGGCTGATCGACCTTAAGGTGAGTGCAGATTACTCCTTGCGTACGTGGTACGAAGTATATGGTATGTATGCACTGACCTCCGGCGATGGCGTCCGAGCGCAGGATGCAGTTGGTGTAGAGAGGCAGCAGCTTCATGGGCTCCGGCAGCACCAGCTGGCCGGCGGACGAGGGCGACGCGCAGTGCCGCCGGTACGCGGCCAGCGAGCGCGCGCACCGCGCCGACAGCCCCTCGCGCACCTGCCGCGGGCTGTGCTCGCGCAGCAGCCACACCGCTGGGGCAAGGGGTTACCATAAGTGATACTAGTAATCATGCTTCGCATTATTTTCTACTAACTGAAGGCCAGGTTAAGAGTACCAGCAACCGACGAACTTGTATGAAAGCGTTGATGAAAGTAGAAGAAGCGCAAGATATATGTTAGAATCGTAGCAAGTGGAAAGAAGTGATCTCTGCCTACCCCAGCGGGGAAAAAGGCGTGACTGTATGAAACTGTATTTATGAAACTATCCGATCTGATGATATTCAGAATCAGTTCATATTGAGACGTATCTAAAGAGTCAAAAGTCAATCCGCTTCAAACAAAACGCTGGTCAAATTTATAGGTTTAAAGCGTATTTTTGTATGATTTTGAAGTTTACTTCATTCATCGCCGGCCACGCGAGTACGTACTGACAGTTACTGCCTCGTCGTGGAAATGGGTTCCCCGGAAGGCCATTTAATTATTATAAAACATTTTCCGGGCAAACGCGTGACCAGCTACCGAGACAATTCTCCGCAACACACGCACGCGGGTGAACGAGGAATGCGCTCGCGACCAAGGTCGTTAAAGTGGTAAACCTACCATCTCTCTCTCCCTCTTCCTTTATATCTCTCTCTTTTTTATGTCTCTCTCGCTCTCTCTCATTATTTGGCACAACTTGATTGTCTGACAAACTAGTAAAGATTGCTCCAGTTAGAGCTACTGTTGGCTCAAGTTTCGTGCCGTCCACTGTACCAAAGCAGTGAGGCGTTGTAAGCCGAACGACATGCGCGTTTGACACGTTCACACGAGCTCTCCATCGACAGTAACCCGAGAGGAGAACAACTAACTTGTAATTACTTCCAGGCTCCACGACCAGGTTTACGTCGTTACCTTGCTTCGTGAGGAAGTTGATGGTGGTGTCCAGCTCCATGCTGCGGTACACGTCGGCGAGCTGGTGCGCCACGTTCAGCGCCAGGTTGAGCACGCGCAGGCGCCGCTGCCCCGACCGGTGCGTGTACAGCAGCGCCGCCTGCAGGTACACCCCGTCCTCGGCCGTCAGCTTGTCGTCGTGTTTGATCTCTATGCCGATCGCCTTGTCCGCGTCTGTTGCGAGATGAGATGTTTAATGTCAGTCATAAACTTGACTATTAAGATGTTAAATACGATGGTAAATTACGATGATTCTGCTAATTAACGCAAAAGGACTTCGCGGACACTCTTTTTGAACGAATCACGTGTAGCACATAACTTGATTTCGGTAGGAAGAGCATTCCAAAAAAGAACAGATTGAACAAGAAAAGAAGAATAACCCAGACTGGAACTATGGGAAGGGCATAAAAGAAGTAAATTACTGAAGGAACTTTAACAGAGAAATTAAATTTATAGGTCTGGATCAAAACTCTTACTGATCCAGTCTCACTCTATTCGGAAAATGAATAATAATTTACCGTATCTATAAACTAAATACCAATTGAATGAATAACTTTTGTGTATACATTGTACCAAAAGTAGTATAAATAAAAATAGTAGCTAGTCTTTCAGTATTCCAAAGAATACATTTTCGAGAACGTGCGCAGGAATTACACGATTTAATTCCTCCATTTCCCTCTCACCATCGGACTACCAGGCGCACGGCGGGCTACCACCTCTATTTCATAGACATCCCTGCCGCTCGTACAAAGCGATTTGCTTCCACGTTCATAATAAGTGTAGCCAAGGACTGGAATAGTCTTCCTGCGTCAGTATTTCCGTCCGATTATAATATAGGTGTCTTTAAGACAAGAGTGAATAGGTTTTTTATTAAGGCAGTATGTTTTATCACCCTAGGTAACACCGCCAGTTACCATCAGGTGGGATCGTAATCAAGTACTGGCTTAAATATGGTAAAAAAGTAATTGAACTCTTCTTGAAAGAGAATAGTGCATGTGGCTCACCGATGGCCGCTAACTCCACGTCCGTGGTATTTGACATGAAGAAGTGTCCGTAGAAGTCGGTGGGGCGCACCCCGGTGCTGGTGCGCACGCGCATCACGGCGTCGTAGGCGGTGTTGCGCGACAGCACGCGGTACACGTCGCTCAGCAGCCTCGCGCCGTCCAGCTCCGCCTGCCGACCGACAGACAGCACACACCGGTCAGAGGTCATATATAGGTCAGGCAGGACAATAAAAATTATTTTTTAATTTATTATTGAATGTTATAGAAGAAAATGAATATATCTAAATGTTAATTATAATTAATATTAAATGCCAAGTAATTAAAAAGTGATATTTATGTGATAATCACTGTACTTGAGATGCCAATGAATCTTAGACACATTTCTATGATTCTCTTAAGTAAAAATATTTTGACTATATTAATAAATGTATTTTTATTTGAGAATATATGTTCCATAGAAACAATTTAGCAAGGATTTATGAATTTTTGATTACTAGTTTAGCGATGTATAGGCAAATTAAGACAAAATATGTTTAGGGCCAATCTTTATACCGTTTATCTTATTTGGGAAGTGTATGTTTTGTTAAAAAAATATTATTTTGGAGAGTACATTTTATAACACTACTGACAAACTTTGTCCCGGGTACCCATTGTTGACTGGAGTGCGTGAGCGTGTGCTTTCGTGCGTGCGTATGTCCGTGCGCGCATGCATGAGTGTGCGTGTGCGTACGTGCGTGTGTGAACGTGTGCGTACATGCGTGCGTGAGCGTGTGCGTACGTGCATGCATGAGCGTGTGCGTGTGCGTACGTGCGTGCGTGAGCACGTGCATACGCGCATGCATGAGCGTGTGCGTGTGCGTACGTGCGTGCGTGAGCATATGCATACGCGCATGCATGAGCGTGTGCGTGTGCGTACGTGCGTGCGTGCGTGCGTGAACATGTGCGTACGCGCATGCGTGAGCATGTGCATGTGCGTACGTGCGTGCGTGAGAATGTGCGTACGTGCATGCGTGAACGTGTGCGTGAGCGTGTGAGTACGTGAGCATGTGCTTCCGTGCGTGCGTGAACGTGTGCGTACGCGCGTGCGTGAGCGTGTGCTTACGCGCGTGCGTGAGCGTGTGCTACGTGCGTGCGTGAACGTGTGCGTACATGCGTGCATGAGCGTGTGCTTACGCGCGTGCGTAAGCGTGTGCGTGCATAAGCGTATGCGTACGTGCGTGCGTGAACGTGTGCGTACGCGCGTGCGTGAGTGTGCATACGCGCGTTTTGCAGTGGCTGGCGAC
>WUAW01013723.1:11896-21983 GCA_017165845.1 Thaumetopoea pityocampa | reverse complement strand
CAGCAACCAATCGGGACCCACTGCTTCATGTGCCTTCTGAAAAAATACATAGAAGTCAAATTAATTAGGTTTCCCGAAGGTTTCTTCGGGAAACCTGAGTTCTTCAAGAAGGAAGTAAATTTTAAAGGGTTGTCAACGCACGTGTGATATTCCTGATGGTGCAGGCGTCCGTAGGCTGCGATCCGTAGTAACCGCTGACCATGAGGCGAGCCGTGAGCCTGCTTGCCACCATCGTGGTATAAAAAATAATGTTAGCGTGCTAGCCAGGATCGAACCCGAGACTTGTCAACTATCAGATTTGAGTTGAGGCTTTTACATTACACTACTAGTTGAGATCAATCCATAAAGCCTTGAGAACAGGCGCAGGGTAGCCAGCCTTTCAGTACTCTACGGGATACATTTTAGAGCGTGTGCGCATGAATTACACGATTTGGTACCTCCATCCCCCTTTCATCATCGGACTACTAGGCGCACGGCGGGCTATCACTCCTACCTCGTAGACATCCCTGACATACTTATGAAGCGATTTGGTTCTACTTTCATAATACGTGCAGCCAAAGGCTGTAACAGTCTTCCTGCGTCAGTATTTTCGTCCGATCATAATATAGGTGCCTTTAAGACAAGAGTGAATAGGTTTTTATTAAGCTAGTATGTGTTACCACCTTAGGTTACATCGCCACTTACCATGAGGTGGGATTGTAATCAAGTACTAGCTTAAATCTAGTAAAAAATAACCACGACTCTCAATGTATAATCTCAATAAAACGTATATCACAGTATTATCTAACATAAAAGATTAAAAAAACGTAAACTGGTTTACCAATAAACTTTAACTTTTAACTAATAACAACTCTGCCGCTAGTGCGAAACCTCCAAACAACTCAACCCGACATGCGAACCTATACAAAGTTCCTCGCCAATGGAATTCTCAGATCAAAGGACAGTTTCAAATGGCGGCCGACCAGGTAAAGGGAATCGCGGCTCGTTCAGTTAACGAGCGCGCCGATTGACGCCCAGCGCTTTCTCGATGGAACTGATCAGTTTTTGTCTCGTATGAAAAGAATCCGATCAATGTGAGTAGCTGCGAGAGGCGAGTCGGGTGCGAGGTCACGCGGAAGTTCTACAGTGATCGATAGGGCGCGTTACCAAGTTATGAAGACTTTGGAACGTCTTCCATCAAGAAAAAATATTCGTGCCTTATTGTACAGCTCTGATTGATAATGTACATTCATATCATTCGATGACTGATTGGCGGTGTCCCTGCTTTCTGTGCCAATGAGTCCCGGGTTTGAATCCCGGTAGGGACAAACTTTGTGTGATGAGCACATATTTTTATTAAAGTTGTAATACCCAAGACACAAGGAATTGCAATTTGAGACTAGATCAATATTTGTGAGCGTCCAGAATATCATTATACATACATACACTCACGCCTTTTCCTCTGGCTCTTCGGCGGGGAATCGAACCCCGGTCTCCCGCGTAACAGGCGGGTATACTTCATTATATTATATTATTACCACCTAACCCGGTGAAATTCACACAGTCACGCCTCTTTCCCATCGGGGTAGGCAGAGACAACTTCTTTCCACCTGCTACGATCGTTTATTCTGCATTTTATCATTACCAGCTGACCCGGTGAACTTCGTAACGCCTAAAACAATTTCTATATCTTCAATTTTTCGAGTGTTCCTTTGGGTTTTCCCTAATTTTATATTTTTATAAACCACCTTTGTAATGAGGCGAACGAAACAATAAAAAAAAGATTATTCTATCGGTCGAGCCGTTTTCAAGTTTTTGCGACACTAACGTACGGTGATTGATATTTATATATACAGATTGTTATATATTACATACATTGTGTATACATAATCCGCTGCGTGACGCCGGCATAATAATAGCGTCACTCCGTCTCTTCCCGTGGATGCTGAGAGAACCAACTTAGATATGTATCAGAATAACGGCCAGTAGCTTATTCTGTCATTAAATTAAATCCACGGTACCTGTCAGGCATGCGGATTATGACAAATTCCTCTTTATTATGGCCCGTGTTCAACAGTGGACTACGGGCTGATGATAATGATAGTGATCATGTGCGTTTGGCCGAGAACTAGTGCAATCTAGCACCGTAAAATTCAAGTGGTTGTAGACAAAAACTCAACGTAAAGATGCTGTGACACTGTTTTAATGAATAATCCTTCTCTTTGCTTCGCCGTAGTCGGATTATTAGGAAAACATGCTGTAGGATTAGTTTTATAAAAGGACTAGCTTTTGCCCGCGGCTTCGCCCACGTGACTACAAGTACGTAGCCAGGAAACAATTTCGGGGGGAGGGGGTTAGGCAACAGAGAGCGAGTTGGGCGCACTCTATATAACTGCAGACTCATTAATACTTACTAAAAGAAATATCTTTTTTTTATTTCGGTGGGGGGGGGGGGATCAATCCCCCGGGCTGCGGCCTTTCGTGAATGTCGGCTTTCCGCTGCATGGAAAATCTCAACACATAAGTTTATAGAAAAAACCGTAAAACCACTTTCACTTGAGCTCTCGTACTTTAGCGGTGGCTACTAAAACAGGGATTAAGCTGTGTCTTCAATTCTGCTAGACCGGTTTTGATAAAAACATGTTGCAGTATTTAAGTCAGAATAGTATCTTAAAGACTGTAATAGTTTGACCAAAACTTATCCGCTGGTTTTTGCGTGAAGCTCGAACAAACAAACATCGACGGATTTGGTTTCAGAAGCCCTTAATTGGTCGATCTGAGTAGTTTGTTTTTAAATATCTTTGCTTTTTGAAAATTTGACATTTAACAATTTTATAATAGTAATATAGTTTTGATACCGAACATTCTCGACGTTTAGCATGATCACCGTCAAGCTAATGCTTGACGGTGATCACGCTAAACGTCGAAAATGACTAATGTCACAAAATACATTTATCTCACCAATGCGAAGTACCTTATTGTACGGCTATTATTTTTATAGTACCTTAACTGATATGCCTGAAGCAGTTCGAGAATTCTTAAATCTATATACAGGTAATTTTTTACCTGCATTCAACTTAGTAGTATTTCCATGCATATCAATTATTTGTAAATATGTCGGCTGTACCATCGTTATTTACAACAGATGCCGAATTATCGATTTAAAACATTTGTAAACGGATACGGGTCAAATAATTTTTATAGGAAATCCTGTTTTTTCTAATTTAATAATATATTCTATACAAATATATACTATTATAAAATTATTTAATGTCAAATTTTCAAAAATCGAAGATATTTAAAAACACTCTGATCGACTAATTAAAGGCTTCTGAAACCAATTCCGTCGATGTTTGTTTATTTGTTTGTTCGGGCTCCACACAAAAACCAGCGGGTAGATTTTAGTTAAACTGTTACAGTCTTAAAGGTACTATTCCGCCTTAAATACTGATTATGATTTCATCATAATCATAATGAATATTACGATTATGATTTCATCATAATCGTAATATTCATCATAAATTCAGTAGAATTGAAGTACACTAGATCCTTGTTTTAGTAACCGCCGTTAAGGTACGAGAGGTCAAATAAAAGTGGTTCATAGGCTTTTTATATAAATCTCTGAATGTGTCGGGATTTCTCATGTAGCGGAAAACAGACACTCACGCGGGCGGAGCCGCGGGCAAAAGCTATTAATATATAATAATATAGTATTGTGGACACACCTAGCCCCAAATTAAGATTCTGTGTCTGAGTTACTTGACAACGATATACTTACTTATATAGATAAAGGGCAATACATATATATAGATAAACATCAATGACTCAAGCACACACATTCGTGCTTATCACACAATGTTCGTCCCTACCAGGAGTCGAACCCGGGTACAATTGGCACAGACCTCACTGCTACTGAACCAAATAGTCGTCAAATGAATAATTATTTTTAATATCAATTTTTATGTACATTTATTAAGTTTATATTCTTTACCCCAAATACACAAAAGGGTAAATAAATCCCTATCTGTAATGGGATAACGAAATACTCGTACATTCCGTATAATAAATATCGTCTCCCCAGACACGGCGCGGGATAAAACGGATAATCGTAACACAATCACGAATTGAAAACAATACGCTTGTTGGGGCAACAAAGTGTGCCGCCTAATGGCACGGGGGTCGACCCCTTTAATGTAATTGGATCTGTCAGTAGCAAACGGACAAGCAGGTAATTACTTGCTGCTTCTAACGAAAACAACAGTGCAGCGTTGAGACATCTGACGCCGTCTGCGCCACCTGCCGAGTGGTTTGAAAACTGCATTTGTGCAGCGGAACGCGATAGGTACCTACGTTAAGTGGGTCGGATTACCTTTTGGAGCTTAGAATGATAACGCGAAGAATAATAGTTTCATACTTTACGCGATTACAAAATAGAAGCAAAAAAAAAGTTATGTGTATGTTATCGCTTACTTAAAAACGCATACCACTATGAAATGTAGCTGCCACTAAAAATAGATTTTTTCAAATTGGAGAAACACAAATACAAGCATTATCTGGACTGCCAAGTGCATTATTTTGCCTATCAATAAGAAATTATAAATAAAACATTTAACTTTTTTCTTGCGTAAAGATCAAAATACTAATAAATAGTGGTGCCGATTCTGTTGTACAGGACTTAACTAAATTTGGTCCCTCTCTATCTTTTTCTAACGTCTAACGCCAAAACAAGATGGAAAATATTTATAGCGAACACCGACCTACGTTTCTGTCAAACGGTTCAAAAAAATTGTTGCGTTTTTGCGTATCTTTAGTCCGCACGTTCCGAAATCGTGTCTAAATCTTTAATTCTGACGTTTATAAACGAAACTGACAGCATTAAAATTGTAGCTATCTCATTTTGGCGTTCGACATTAGAAAAAGATAGGGAGGGACCAAATTTAGTGAAGTTTTGTTAGACGGAATCGGCACCATTGACACTTAATATTATGACACTTTTCATGTTTTTACAATACGTTATGACCCGATTTAATCACACCAATATTTTGAAACTATTCTTTGCTAAATTTCAAAGCATCGGGTTCAGTATATGAACCGTTAAAACATACAGACATACACGTTTATTATATTAGTAGAGATAAAAGCAGCAGAGCAAACACTAGCGCGTATAATGTTAAAATTGATGGATAAATACCTAAAAAGGCAATGATCGAGGTATATAAACTAAGACCCACAGTCTAACGGATGGCGTTGACTATTCTTTGTGATCACATTTTAAGTACTACGAAGTACTATATTTATATAGTACTTCATGAAGAAAGAAAGAAAACATATTTATTCAGGACAAGCACAAAGTGAACAAAATAAGAAGCCAAATAAAATATCTATAGTAATAAAAAATTGTTAAATGTTAAAGTTTCAAACATCAAAGATATTTAAGAACATACTATTCAGATCGACTAATTAAGGGCTTCTGAAATCAAATCCGTCGATATTTGTTTATTTATTCGAGCTGAAACCAGCGAGTAGATTTTGGTCAAACTATGAAAGGTACTATCTGACTTAAATACTGCGGCTTGTTTCATCAAAATCGGTCCAGTAAAATTAAAGATACAGCTTGATCCCTATTTTAGTAGCCACTGTTAAGATACAAGATGTCAAGTAGAAGTGGTTCTAAGGCTTTTTATGTAAATCTATGATCGTTTCTAGGGATTTCCTATGTAGCGGAAAACCGACATTCAGCTTGTTGCAACACCGATGGATATTAATATCACACTGCTGTCATCATTGCCCTGAAAATATCCACTGCTCACTAAGATGTCTGACTATTCTTCATCCATTCAGTTTCTTGCTGTTTTCTTCCATTTCGTTCTAACTATAACCAGAGTTGTGATGTTAGAAACAGTCGCTAAGACTCGAGGGCGGTTAAAGAAAAAAAGAAAGAAAGAAAGAAAGAAAACGTTTATTTGATACAGCCAAAATAAAGATAAAGAGAAAGAGAAAACAAAAAAATATAACTGTACCAAATGGGAACCCAGCTCAGCATGATGCCGGGCAGTATAGTTACTGATAATTTTAATCATACTAAAAGTAAAATAAAGTTAGTGGTAATTTTAATCATACCTCGACATCTCTGGTAAATTTACTGCAAGGTGACAGATACTTGTGACATCTGAGAATACAATTTGCTTATCTTCAAAAACAAATATTTGTTTGCGCCCTTTGAAGATAAGCAAATTCACACAAGCAATATCATGGTAAAAATACTACTTACATAGGAGTTTTATTACAATAATCTGCGCTACGTACATTGCGACGCGGTACATTGGCGGTCTTATCGTGCCAGATACAGATTTAAAGGCCGTGGGTCCGACCCCGGTCCAGTACCGCTAAGCTATTTCTAACTCATGTACGGTCTACATTGTAGACACCAATGTACTTAACGGAGAAGGAAAATTTCGTGAGGAAATCTGCATGCCCGCATGCGTGTGTGAAGTCTACCAACCTGCATTAGGCTAGCGCGGTAGAGTTCAGTCTAGTCCTCTTCCTGATCAAGGGAGGTCCGTGTCGCTGTAACAGGGACAAATATGGACTGGGGTGGTTGATAATATTTCCCCGCCGTTAGTTATTGTAGGTGGTGACAAAACATGCGTGTGAATTTCTTTTTACATATCATATTGGTGAAGACATAATGGACTGTGGCCATGGAAGAATTTAATTCATAATACCCGGGAACGAGCGTGAATCGACTGACCATTTGCCTGCCTAACGGTGCGTTCAGAGATATATCCGTTACGTGCGACATTCCAACGAGCCACTTGAGAACATCCTTTGTATTAAATCTCTGGGCGGAGATATTACATGGAAGCTTCTATCGAGCAAATCTCTTTAGGTGTATGTAATTATTAATATTAATACATACATACACTCACGCCGATACCCCATAAGGGTAGGCAGAGACCATAGTATATACTACATACGTACATATATACAGTCACGCCTCTTTCCCATTGAGGTAGGCAGAGACCACTTCTTTCCACCTGCTGCGATCGTTCAATGCAGCTGAGCGGCTGTCCGCAGCCCACATTTCGCCCCAATATTAATAAATATGATAATATCACTATTATCAGTCCTTGTCGTCCGTATCGTCGCGGATCAGAGCTTCCCCCTTAGAAAGAAGGGATTTGATTTGATCTCCACGCATGTGGCGATTTTGGCGGGCATCTTTGAGATCGCAGTACATTTAGATTGAATAACAAGATAACGCTTCTATCTGTTATCCTGGTGCATCTCCTCGCTGGTTCTCACAGCATCCGTACGATGAAATAAAGTGACGCTATCATAATGCTGACGTCACACAACAGTAATAATATACATATATTACTAGATTCTGCCCGCGGCTCCGCCCGCGTGAATGTCGGTTTTCCGCAACATCCCGACATAATCATAGATTCATATAAAAAGTCTATGAATCACTTTTACTTAACCTCTCGTACCTTAGCGGCGGCTACTAAAACAGGGATCAAGCTGTATCTTCAATTCTAATGTACCGATTTTGATGAAACATGCAGCATTAATTAAGCTGGAATAGTACCTTTAAGAGTGTAATAGTTTAATCATAATCTATCCGTTGGTTTTTGAGTGAAGCCCGAACAAACAAACAAACCATCAAACATCGATGGATTCGGTTTCAGAAGCCCTTAATTAGTCGAACTGAGTATTTTTGAATATTTTTGAAAATTTGACATTTAACAATTTTATAATAGTATAGATAGATGTTAATATTAGTATTAATAGACCAAACGCGATGTATAATAAAATTGGATCACCCGAAATCCTTGCACACATAGTACTTAATGGACATTATTTGTTATCCGTACCTTCCTCTGTTTTCTTCAATATAAAAACCAGATAAAAGACACGTTAGTGTAATAAAGGATAGAATTTTACCGTAACTCGTTAAAAATTTACTGCAATCTTCAAGTCAAGCACTGAGATTATGGCAAATCCGGATGATGACAGTACTCTGATAGTAATAATTCTCTTTTAAACATGTTTATACAACATTTCGTTTATTGTTATTATTGAATAGAGACTGTATACTGAAAAAAAACGTGCAATTATATTAAGCAGAGAATGGTGGCGGTAAGCGCCTTGCGCGCGCTGTCAGATTACCGTCCGCACGCCGGCGCGTCTCCGTCCCTTTGTATCGCTCCAACTGAATTAAACTGATCGCAAACATAAATGTTCCGAAGTACGTTTATTTTTATTAAAAAAGAACTAGTTACCGCACTAGCTCTCTGAGCTCGTGATGTGATAATCGGGACACAGTACCAATTGTAATTTGCAACAGCCCATTCTTATATCATAACACGATTGAATCGCAATTTAATAATAATAATATTCCTGACTTAATTTTCTCCGTTAAGTATATTGATAATGTAGTGATGTCAGACACAACTTACGATTAAAGGGTCGTAAGTTCGATCCCGGCCCCGTACCACTGAGTTATTTCTTATTCATGTACGGTCTACATTGTAGATACCAATGGCCGCACTGGGCCAGCGCGGTAGACTACGGCCCAATCCCTCTCCTGATCAGGGGCGGTCCGTGCCGCTGCGGTGAGTACAAATATGGACTGGGGATCAATATTCTGGACACTTTCACACTCCAAGATCTCACTCGACAACGATATATGTACATATTTGTAAGTAACATTTGTGCTCATCACACAAAGTTTGCCCTTACCGGGATTTGAACCCGGAATTCTGAGGCAAAGAAGTCAGGGTTACTCCCGCTGTGCTAATCAGTCGTCAAATTTAATGTCAGTTCTGTTTCAAATAGTGAAGAAAAATATATGTACACAAGGTCAAGTCCCCCCCCCCCCCCCTCCCTCCCAGGGTGATCGTTTGGAGCGAACAGAATCGTTAAACCTTCAAAATAACTGCAAGGAAAAGTATTATTTGATGAAATATTCATACAAACATTCTGTCACACCGCAATCCCAACGGGACTGATAGACACTACTGTATACCGCCCGCTTCTGTATACCACCCGCTTCTGTATACCCCCGCTTCTGTATACCACCCGCTTCTGTATAACACCCGCTTCTGTATACCACCCGCTTCTGTATAACACCCGCTTCTGTATACCACCCGCTTCTGTATAACACCCGCTTCTGTATACCGCCTGCTTTTGTCTCATCTACAACGTACATCATCTCATATATAGTATTTTTTTTATATATTATTTTTCGTTGCCTACGCAGTCGCTACGTATTTCATCTTAAAAATATTCACATTGTAGTACATTGGTGGTCTAGTAGAGTCAGATCCGACTTGCTATCAAATGGTCGTGGATATGTTCCCGGTCCCGCACCACAGAGTTAGTTCTAATTGTAGACACCAATGTACTCAACGGAAAAAGAGAACTTCGTGAGGAAACCTATCTGCCCGCATGATTGTGTAAAGACAATTAACTATTATCTACTAGGCCAGCGAGGGGAGGTCCGTGCCCCAGTGGTTGGGGCGAATATGGACTGGGGATGAAGATGATGATTTAAATTATTTGGCCACGGTAGGTTTCCCTATGACTCTTCTGGCACTCCACTGATATTTGCCTCGTTAATATAAAATTGTTGGCTGTCTACCGCTGTGCGTTTATCGCGCAATTTCTTTCCACGCACCATCATCCTGTGGAATAAACTCCCAGCGGCGGTTTTTCCAAGCGAATACGACTTGGAGACCTTCAAGAAACGAGCCTATACTTTTCTTAAAGGCCGTCAACGCACCTGCGATCCATCTGGTGTTGCGGTGATCCGCTTGCCGTTTGCCACATCTTATATAAAAAAATATATAAAAATTCTATACAGATCTTATGATGATTGATTACATTTATTTCAGTAACCCCTTAGGGGCTCGTGATCATTAGGAGTGGGACCCTTAAATTCCACCCAGGAAGGTCTTACGAAGGGAGGTAAGAGAAGAGAGAAAGAATCACATTTATGAATAAATATAGAACAACAACTCCTGTAGGACAATCACAACAAATAAATATAGAACAACAACTCCTGTAGGACAAGCACAACAAATAAATATAGAACAACAACTCC
>WUAW01013722.1:26404-40686 GCA_017165845.1 Thaumetopoea pityocampa | reverse complement strand
ACAGGGAATCCTAATTTGGGACTAGATCAATGTGTGTGAAAAAGTGTCCAGAATATTATTATTATTATCTCATCCCGGGGTTGCTGTGAGAACTGTCTAAGTGATATACCAGGATATTGGATAGCAGCGTTATCCTGTTCAATCAAAATCTTCTGCTATCAGGCCAACCTCTAGGAAGAGGTTGGCCAAGCGTGGCAATTATAGCCAATCCTTCCTTTTTAAGGTGGAGGCTCATGCCCAACAGTGGACTTCCACGCGCTGATGATGATAATTATTATGGCATTAGTTTATTATATAAACTTTAAGTTACCTTGTCTCATACTCCTTCATTTCACATCAGATACTTCACCTATATATAATGCAACATCTAAAGTTCGACTGGTAGAAATGCTTTAGGCATTAAGTTCACCCATATACTATTAGCGTATGAAGTGTAAAAAAAAATTAAAGTCGAACTCGACGCTGTATCAGGCCGGATCGCCATTTCAAATCAGCATATTCTGCATAGATTCAGTCGCTTTGCAGGCGCTGCGTGTAAAGTTACCCCGACAAACAGCCCAACAAACGCCGAATAGGGAAAAAACGTAAATATTTGTCCGGATAAAACCGTAAAAAGTAAAACATGTCCGACTAAAGTTGGACGCTTGGCAACCCTAATTGCATGACATTTTAGGGTTCACCCGACTAACTTATTAGAAAGTCGTAATCATAACAGGATTTTCTGCAGTATTATATACTTAGATGAATGGATTCTTTTTGGAGATAGACTCATATCAAAGCTCTACCTACAAGTTTGAATTAGAAGTTTGAGGCCCCTAAAGTGCTATAAGGGCGACGAGCTTCGATTAGGTGGGCCGATAACCTCATTCTGTCTTAGGCATTAGTCTTGGCCTTCAGTGGTCTGCATTCAAACAGATCTCCAGGTAATTTAGCGCTTACCACTCTCAGAAAGTTAGCCGTTCTAATATTGACCAATGAGATTTCTGAACACACAAAATAGTCTCAACTAGTGCCCGACACTGATTCCCAAAAAATTTAATGATTATCAAAGGGATTTTTGGGGTGCCACGGGATCTTTTGAACCCGCCACACAGCCGGATTCCCTACAATAAAAGCAGACCCCGACTTAAATCGTGATAGTGCTAGGGTGTAAACTTTGATATATTATCACCACAAACATATGAAACAACATAAGTTAATATGAAATCAATTTATTAATTGCCAAATAATTATATTTTATAATCCTAATTAATAAATACATCATTATATCAGCTCACGGACAACCACCGCTGGACACAGGCCTCCTCTAATGATCGCCACACTGAGCGGCTATGGGCCGCCTGCATCACCCATAAACTTCGGCAGGAGTGGCGACCTTTAGGACCCAACGTCCATCGGTTTAGTTGTGCAATCCTTGAGCCCCGTCGGAGATTAGATCTCCTGAGGATTATCTTAAATAATTATTAAATACAATAACTCTTAATAGTCTAATAATTGTGTGCCGCAGGGTCAGGCTCCGCGTCGGGCGGCGGGGGGCGGGACGAGGCGCCCCGCGCGCGGGCCCTCTGTCAAGAGGACTCCTTCACTTTGCCGTTCTCCGTGGCTTTGTTGGTGATCCGTTCCATCACCTCATGGTTGTACGTAGAGTGAAGCATCAGGCCGAGGACACCGGCTCTGAAACAATAAAAGTCAGATCAGAGTATGTACAGAGAAAGAGTTCAGCCGTCAAATCCAATACGGATGGGCGATTCTCCAAAATACCGAAGCGACAAATATTCAATGATCTACGAATCCCAGACGTTGCCACTAAGGGCTCAAGCTCACGGACAACTAGCAAGCAATGGAGAAAGCTGTGCTCGATATATCATATCTTCACCAGTCATAATACAGAATTAAGATGTACAAAAGAGCTGGAGATCTGGAGAAATCTGGTAAACTGATGTTGAGAATTCGCAAAACCAACACTGCAGGCTTAAGTGCTGGAAGGATGAGAATCGCGCGATTAAGTAGACGAATGAGCTGATCGTAATCGCGAGTGGCCACTCCATGTGGTGAAGAGAACAATTGGTGAAGAGGTAACAGTTAGACAGATAACATGGTCAATTGCATCTTAAACCTGTCCTTTTTATGGGAACAAAACGTTTATGAAAGAAATAGAATATTACGAAGAAGAGTTGAACGAGCTTTCTGTTCATACCTTGACGCCATGGCTAATCGAATACTCCTCTCCTGTTCAACCAGCTCGTCGAGTTTCAGCCACTGCCGGACCCGCTCCATGTCAATCTCGGCTCGCCGCAGCTTCTCCCACTGGTAATGCTTCAAGCACGACTTCTTAGGTGCCCGACAGAACTCTCCCGTTGGATCGAACACGTCTCGCACGAGCGGGCAACCGCACACGTCTGTGTCACTCACTTTGGGATCTTTGAAGTGCTCTGGACACATGACCTGGCGATAATACAATAATCATCATCACCATCAATCAGCCTGTGGAAGCCTCTTCTCCAAAAAGCAGGGATGTGTCATAATCTAATACTAAAAGTGGTTTATATAGTGGACCCTCAGGGATCGACTATGACTTCAGCACAGTCAAAAATTTAAATCTTTCAAAATGCGTATCACCATACCAAATGTCAAAGACACATTTGAAGTCGTCAAAGACATATTAGTTTAACAGGGGATCTAATCAAAACCGCGGATGACTGCTCGCGTTATTCCCGCGCTCGGGCGTAAGGGTCAAGGCGGACGCCGCACAGTTGTTAGTGAGTGCCGTTCTCACATAACCGTCGTGCTGTGCCCTCGGCGCGGCGGTAGGGGTCAGCTATTTTCTGTGCGTAAATAGGGGGGTGGGGCAAACAAAACCGAAAAACATAACAAGTGATCTACGAAAAAATAAGTTTTGAGAACCCCTGATGATATCATCCGTAATAACATCAACATAAATAATCACAATCAATAAATGACATCAACGTAAGAACGGCATCCCCTCGCATGGGCAGTATCGACAAAAAATCCTCAGCGCACCCTTAGCCTCTTGCAGTAGGTGCCGTTCACGGGGTTGTGGTAGTCGCAGAACATGCTCTGCCCGTCGATGCGCGTGCGGTGCCTGCTGCCGAAGGACGCCTGCGCTTCGTACTTCACGAAGCACTTCTCCATGTGCTTGACGGCGGTGCGCGAGTGGATCTCGTGGCCGCACGTGATGCAGTACATCGACGTCTCGTCATCCGCATCCTTATGTGCAGATAAATCATTATTAAAAGAATATAAATCATTTATGGTCAGGGAGTACTTGGCTTGTGCTTGCCTGTACTTTACTTTTAGCCTGTCCGGCAAATAGACTTAAGTATACGGGTAAGCGAGCCCGGCCTCCGAGCTACTACTGTCTCTTCCTACTCCTTCTGAGATAGTAGTATCCTATATATTGCTCAATACGCCCTTCCTACCTCACCCTCTTTCCCTTCCTTCCTTTTCGTGGGAACGCAACGGGGAACATTAACACATTTGAATCTTATAAAATAGCGGCGTCGTAGTGGGAAAAACTGGACTAAGGATAGCTGTTCCACTGCAGAGCACAGGTTTTCGAATGAGAAGTCTCCGAAGAAGAAGATTCTCTCAGAATGAGAAGGTATAAGCTATATACCAGCACACAGCCTAACCATCATCACCGTCATCATCAGCTCGTGGAAGTCCACTGCTGGGCATGAGCCTCCTCCATAAAAAGGAGGGATTTGCCATAACCTCCGCACTTGGCAGGCGGTTTGAGATCGCAGTAAATTTTGACTGAATAACTGGATATCGCTCCTACCCGTTCCCCTGGTACACCCCTTAGCTGGTTCACACAGCACCCACGGCAGGAGAGGGAGTGACGCTATTCGAAAATAATTTGGAATCGGTGCATCCAATACATAACAGTTCATCGGTTGAGTGAGAATTTCAGTGGATATTTTTAAGCCACTGAAGCGGTAAGAGTTAAGAGTAGATTGTCTGGTGTGTGCCGATATAATGGAGTTTTGACAGCGATCCAAATGAAGCATCACTTGAAGTTTTATTTTAACGTTTTATATTAGTTTATTGTGATGTTTAATATATAAATTTAATGTTGTTTTGTGTATTAATCGTCAATAATCGTGAACAATATTGAAACATTGGAATAAAACTGTGACTAATATAGCAAAACGACCGTATATTTTTCAAGACCTGCGGGAATCTTGCCTAGTCAAAGTGGTATTCATCGGATTGACTCCAAAACTCCCATGAAGCAATAAAATGTGACACATCGATATTTTATTTTTAACTTGAAATAATATTATATGACTTCAAATTATATACACTCGACGCTGGCAGAAATGGCGCGAATTGGCAGTCGATTGCCACTACCAAAAATAGAAGAAGAGCCGATATATGTGTGCACCCACCTTATCATCGGTGTGTACGATGGTCGCGTTCTTGGCGCGCGCGACGAGCGCGTCGAGGTCCGCGTGCTGGGTGTCGAGCGCGCGCAGCGCGGCCTGCGCGCGCGCCAGCCCGCTGCGCACCACCTCCAGCGCCTTGCGGTTCTTCTGCTCCGCCACGCAAGTCGACAGCGACCACTCCTGGATGCGTTGGGGCAGCACCTATACACACACACACAACCTTCAGTAATATTGAAAAAAAAAAACGCAAGAATCCAGTAACATTTGTATTGTATACTTAAAATTAAAATTACAGATAAATCCGCTTACAGACGTTTTTTGCGTTTGTAGTAGTGTTTGTACAGTAAGTAATACACCAGTGTGCGCTAGTTACTACGCGGCCCGTGCTCTCGCATCAGTCGCTTATAAGTAGCGTTACATTAGTACCTAAGTTAAGGCAGGTTTTACAATAATTATGCTAACAGTACCATTTTTAACATTTTGACATAGACAAAGTCATATATCAGTCAATGTCAAAATGTAACACCACACAAAGTTCGCCTGCAGGAATAACTGCCAAATAGAGAGCCTGTGCCGCCGCCTCTCTCCGAGATGGTCTGTCCTGTGCCGTCCATCTGGGTCTTATGTATTCACCTGGTATATCCTGGCGGTGGCTAGCCTCATCCCGCACTGCGTGGAGCAGTACTTGGAGCCATAGTTGGCCGCGCGCGTGCACTGCGGCCCGTAGCACTGGCGCGGCTCCAGCGTCTGCAGGTGCGCTATGGACTCCTCCGGCTCATACGTCTCGCGCTCGTGGTGTTTCTTCTTCACTCTGTTGCTGCTGCATACGTCATATTATCACAACCTTTAGACTATTAACATTATCTCAACTTAATTTATTTGAATAGGACTCTATGGGGTCAAAGATTGAATACTTCAATACCTACTGTGCTTTATTGTTCATCCTATGAAATGCTTATAGATGATTGAACTTATAGATGATGAGCTTATAGAGTGAGTCTTGTATATACACTACCAATGTCTATCAAAGTCTATTGCTGAACCTAGACTCCGCCCTTGAAGCTGCCAGCCAGAAGATTTGCAATAATCTCCCCGCTTGGTTGGAATATTGGCTACAGTATACTGTCATTAAATTGTGGAATAATACTGCTTCCCATTACACTGGTATATCCATGCGCTGATCCTTGCAACAATGACATGAAGAAATAGAAAGACCCTGGTTACTATATCCAGTGCTATCAACGAACACAGCACACAACTTTTTTATTGTATTTCATGGCTTGGTATCTGAGACCTTTAAGCCAAGTCATAATTTTAATATATACTTTAGTCAATTTAACAATAAAATACTGTTGTATCACATTTTATTGCTTCTTGGGAGTTTTGGTGTTAATACAAAGATAACCGCATTGACTGGGCAAAAGTATCCGCAGGCTTGAAAACACATGGTCAGTTTGCTATGTTAGTCACAGTTTTATTCTAATGTTTCAATATTGTTCACAATTAATAAACAAAACAAGAACAAATTTATATATTAAACATCATAATAAACTAATATAAAACAGTAAAATAAAACTTCAAGTGATGATTCACTGGGGTTGGCGTCACAACTCCCACAATACATATAGAAAGTAACCACAGTGTAAAATCAGTCATAATTTAAAAAATATAATTACCTTGATTGCTTGGAAGTCTTTTTACTTTTTATACAAATCCTCATTTTGCATTTGAGTTTGAGCTTAGTATTGCCACCGTACTTATACATGTCTTCACATGCTTCACAACTGGAAAATTACCTTTTCTTCAGATCTCTCAACGCAGTATTAAAAACTAAAGACAGTATTAAAGTTATTAGAAAAAGATCAGCTCAATTGAATTTACTAGGTTGCATAGTGATTATTTTCAATAAACCAAGTTGGGATGATAAAAGTAGATATATTATATAAATAACCAACTGTTGGATTTCGTTTATTATTTATAAAAAAATGGTATATATTTACTATGCACTTGTGACTGCATAGTAGTAGTTCTGTAGTTCCTTAAACCGCGATCCTATTCCCTCATGCACTCTGACATATTGGTCTCTCAACTGCGTAACGTTAGAAGACGACGCGAGAGAACTGTATCGCTATATAATAAAAAATTTTCATTCTCTGCTCGCACGCACAGCGTGACCTTGACCATATAATATAATTAAAATTTAATACATAGCTGCATTGGCAAGTCTTAAAACTGAGTTTTAATTAAGGTGTATGTCCTGTGTGAACAGTGGCAATGTTTGTGGAGCTCCACCTTCAACCGCATGAACGAGATCAGCGACTCAACACATGTGATACATTCCCTATAGTATTTGCAGCATCTTCTGCACCGCACACCCTGCAGTTGTTTTTGTCTAGGAATTGTCCTAGACAAAAACAACCTATTGAGGTAGCCTATTAGATTGTTACAACTACAGAATATAGTATTTTAATTTTGCTATAGCCACCAATGTTATAAAAAATTCAATACAGTCCACTAACTATTATTGTAGGAGCACTGTGCTTCTTGTACCCCCACCAACACAATTTAATTAAGATGGCTTTGGAAAATTTATCCAGTAAAATATATACAATGTTAGCTTTTATACTTACTGTCCACAATCATTACTTTGTAAACAACCAGAACAGTCTCCACAGCCATCTTTGATGCTTGGTCTTTTGGAAGATTTGTTTTCAGAATATTCTTTCTCTTTACGTTTCTTCTTTTTATCATCTCGAGCTTAAATAAAATTCACAATGTTATATAATTTTACATTGGTGGTCTAGTGGTGCTAGACATGGCTTGCGATCAATGGGTTATAGGTTCGATCCCAGTCCCATAGCACTGAGTTATTTCTAATTCATGTAGTCTACATTGAAGATATTACATACATACATACACTCACGCCGATATCCCACTAGGGTAGGCAGAGACCATAGTACATACATATACATATTGAAGATACTAATGTATTATAATGAAGGAAAACTTCGTGAGGAAACATGCCCACGTGAATGTATGAAGTCTACTAACCTGCACAGGCCAGCATGATAGACTATGACCTAATCCCCCTCCTGATCAGGAGAGGTCCGTCCATACGCTTAGTGGGGACGAACTGAGGATGATGATATAGTTTTAAATTCTGTCAATTATTCTATTTCTATATCTAGTCAATTATAAAATACTTTAAATAATACTTCTTTATTTTTTATTTAAGTCATAATTCTGAACTAGAACCATATACATATATTTCAAACAAATTAAAAAATGTGATTTTCAATAGGATATTTCATGTCATACTACCCTTGTAGATAAGCATAGGAAAAGAAAAGATGGCTGCAACAATAGCAACTTTAGAAAAATAGTTGGCAATATTATATGTTATATCTAATAATTAGAAATAAAATAATTTTTAGACGGCTTCATAATTATCATTTTTATAATATTGAGTGATTTAAATAATAACATACCTATTTCATTGTCAATCTCTCTTTTTTGTGGTCTAAATCTAGTCTTAAGACTAGGATCTTCTTCCCGGCACCGCTCACAGAAGTAGTTTTTTATGTACTTTGCCTCTCTCTCTGATATGTTAATGCAATCACCATGGTACCACTCTTCGCAAGAATCACATGCTCTGTACAAAATAATATTGTATTTGGATAATAAAAATTATAAAGGTTATTTGGAAGAAACTGCAGTTTGCAATAAGACCACCCTATATACACCTTATGTAACTGTACTATAATAGTTTACTAAAATGTGTTAAAATGATGGGCAATAAAAGAGTATTCTATTTAATTTTACTTTTCTATAAAACTATTCCACTCATGTACACTGTCAATTTACATATTACTAATAATGCTGTGCATGCTGCCCTCAGTGGACTACACATTTTTTGCATCCTAAAACTATGAATTTTTAAAAACAGTAACCAATGTCACTGTCTGAATCACACTTTGTACTCTGAAAAAAACATGCTAATAGTTTACAACAGGTCATTATGGGTTTATTGATTTGAAAAAAATTTTTAATCCATAGAGGATGGGCTATAGTAAATAGTCCCATTTGAAGCAATTCAACCACTTTTGAGGAAAAAATATTTAAAATTCTGACATTACTATGAAAGCCACCATGTTTATTGTAGTACTTATGATTTTACTGTAGTGGTGTCTGTAAAAATCTTTGATAAGTACAAAATAACACAATAAATGGCCAGAAATTAGTGTAACAATGAGCGATACGAGGAGTATGTTAGATTGTTAAGATGGGCCAAGCAAGTGAAGCGAGCATGCGGCAGCAGAGGTCGACCAATTCCACTAAATAAATAGTAATAAGCAAGTTTTGATTGGCCCAAATGGGATTTTTAAAATTTACTATAGCTGTGGGTCTTCTATTGATTAAATTATATTTCAAGTTAATAAATAACGACCTGTTGTAAACAATTTCCAAAACCATGATGATTCCTTGCTTATATTTATAATATTGGAACGATTTAGGTTTGTATATAATGTGTGAAGACTATTTTAGCTACCTGAAGCTGTTAACATTAACATTAAAGGAAATATATATGAGTGTACATAATGTTTACATGTTTGTATCAACAACAACAATTGGAATCAAACACTAAAAATTAGTTGAATTACTTTATTTTAAGTTAAGATTTTACAAATAAACAAATTAAGAATATGCTAAATGCTCACATCATAAACCGTGAACTGTCCGAGGAACGGCATATACAATAAGCCTGTCCCGCTTGATTTAGTAATGTAGTAATCTTGGACTGACGTTCTGGTAAGTTAAATTGCTTCGCAATATCTGCTTTCTATAACAAAACCAATAAAGATAATTGCAATAAAACATAATCATTTACTGAATAACCACAGTTTTGTACTCACGCTTTGTTTGTAGCGTTTATCTGACATAACTATTCAATTTATTTAACACCTTTTAATGTGCCATTTATATTAATATAAATTTATTAGGAATTTCGAAAATAAAGTATACTTCTCCAAATCAAGCACAGAACAATTATATTATATTCTCTTTGAATATAACACACAGAACACCTAAGGATATAACATCAACTCACTACAATACACAGAACATATACTCTAAAGAGCTACAATACAACCACAGAGTACATTCATTTTCAGTATATAAAAGGTACTCTGTGATTCATATAATACTGAAAAATACACAAGCCCAGACCATGAATTAATCGTGCACAGCCCTACACAGACTCAAGATTCTAGACCACGATACCATAACAACCTTAGAGTAAATAGTATTTACTCTGAAATAACAATGATGAATTCTGTTGCAAAAGAAATTAACTAAATTTAGACTCTCCCTATCTTTTTCTAATGTCAAACGCCAAAAGGAAACAGCTACAATTTTTGGTGCTATCAGTTTTGTTTAGACACCTCAAAATTAAGAAATTTAGACGCGATTTCGGAACATGTCAACTAAAGATACGCAAAAAACGCAACATTTTTTGTATCTTTTGACAGAAATATAGATTGGTATTGGCTAAAAATGTTTGCTATCTCGTTTTAGTGTTTGACATTAGAAAAAGACAAGGAGAGTCTAAATTTAGTTAAGTTCTGTTACAAAATAATTACTACCAATAGTTATAATAGTATGCTTAAAAAAAAGATCGCAGACATCAAATTTGCAAAAAGACGCATACTTAGAGTTTAATTACCAATATTTGTCAATATTGGTAATTAAACAATGCCAACAGTGAAGTTTTCTAATATCGCCATCCGAGTATAATTTCTACTTTGGTGTAGAAAATGTCAATGTCAAATGGTTTAATTATCTATGTATTTGTTCTTTTGGTTGCTAAGGTCTAAGGTAACATCAATGTTTACAAGCAATTTATAGGTTAAATTCTAAGACCATCGTTAAGATTTTTGTGTGTTAGATAATATATAATAACGAAAACGTCATGGAAGAACTAGAAACACCCCAAATTATCACACATATAGAAAGCAATCTTAATCATTCCATTTTCGATTGCAAGTGGATTCCATGTTCAGCTAAATTTGTTGTCATTGGATCTCTACCGAAAGGAAGTGGTACTATTGAAATCTTCGAAATTACCTCTGGAGAAGCTCGAAAGATAAAAGCTATTGAGAGACCTAACTCGTTCAAATGTGGAACATTTGGAGCCAGTAGTGACGTCGAAAGAAGACTAGCAACTGGAGATTTTAAAGGGACCTTAGAAATATGGCAAGTTTTATAATATAATGCTATTAGTACAATAGTGCGGATTTTCTCATCATCACCCTGACTTATCCCATTTGAAATTTGGATCTCTGTTAAACATCATCAGTCCATGACAGTCAACTGCTGGACATTCCATAAAAGAGGTGATTTTGCCATAATCTATGCTTAGCAGGCATCTTGGAGATCACAGTAGATGTTGATTAAATCACAGTATAACATTTCTACCCATTATTCTACTGTATCCCTTAGTTACAACACCTGTGAGAAGAGATAAAATGATGCTATAATTATGCTGGTGTTACAGGTTGGCTGATATTGTGAGGTGGCTATGGCTTTGGTTTACATAATAAGACTGCTGTGTGATATCACCTTCTAAGTTACTTTTCTTGTACATACAAATGACCCCACATCGAAAACTTCAGTCCATGAATATTTGTTAAAGTATTCACCATTATTAACTACATTTCTGTTTGAAGTTGTTTGGTTCCTGTGTTCTTTTATTGTGCACAAATAGATATATTTCATCAAATTATGAACAAAGATAAGCTTAACTCATATTGGGTTGACACCACCCCTAAGATTAAATATATAATTGTGTAATTCACTAATATTTATTTTATTGTCTCTTGGAATATTGCAGCTGTAAATTCTATGTTGTAAATTCATGCAATATAGAAATTATATAGATAGCTAGATAGCAAAACGAAAAATATCTTTACAGCATTAACAAGAAGTGTTAATCCAGCTGTCAGTCAACACAACAGTTATTATCTAAAGCAGAGGCTCCCAGACTTGTTTCTAATGGACCACTTTCAAAATTTAGCTGGTTCCGGTGGACTCCCTGCAGCTACATTTCTACCATATTCCCAAAACTCGACAAAAATGTGAAGTTAGATCTAACTATGGAAATTTGCGTACACCAATGTAGACCCCCTTGAGTCTCCCGTGGACCCCTGGGGGTCCACCTGGACACTTTGGGAACTAAGGATGAAAAGCCATACTATCAAATATATTAAAATTATTAAGTATTTAAGACAAAGGCCTCAGTGCATTTCAACTTGACCAGTTGTTCTTAGACTTAACCAACTCACACTGATTCTTTAAATATAGCTTGCATATTACTCTAAAAGGGAAAAAATGGTGCTAATACTGTTGTAATAGAACTTAACAAAATTTAGTCTCTCTCTATTTTTTTCTAAAGTCAAACGCCAAAACGAGACAGCAAACATTTATAGTGAGTACCAACCTACATTTCTGTTAAACAGTTCAAAAAATGTTGGGTTTTTGCATAACTTTAGTCTAAATATTTCGAGGTCGCGCTTAAACCTCTTAATTTTGACGTGTCTAAACTAAACTGACAGCACCAAAATTGTAACTATCTCGTTTTGGCGTTTCACATTAGAAAAAGATAGGGAGAGACTAAATTTAGTTAAGTTCTGTTACTGCAGAGTTACCACCAATATTTCAGTTTGGGGTGTGGTAGTCCTAAAAAAAGTTCAAATATTACTTACATTATCATACAGAGACATACATATATCAAATTAATTTTGGATCTAAGGATTAAGTTTTTAAAGTAATTACAATAAGATTAATATTTAATGGTCTGTTACATTTAGACTAAATTATATTAAGCACTGATTTGCTTGTTACATTAATATCAATTTTCATATTATGTATTCAATATTGCTTAGTGACATTATTTTATTAATGTGTATTCTGATCTGCTACAAAGTATAAATTATAGGTGACACTCAACAACTCACTAATCTCCACTACTGTGCGCTGACTGTGTGTTGTGCTGCACAGGAATACATAACTGTCTTAATTCTTCTTGACAGGGACTTGGAGAAAAGTTGTCCATTATACATAACTAAAGAGCATACAGACATAATAAATTCCATAGATGGTATGGGAGGCAACACGGTGAACTGTGGAGCTCCAGAAGTTGTTACAGGAAGTAGAGATGGTAAATGCTATTCTTTAGATACTAGCAATTTCATTTAGACTATGGTTGCAGAATGTACTTCTTCTCTCTTGTATTATTTCAATCTAGTTATAATAACGATCGAATGATTGCTGCATGCATATGTTAATGTAATTAGTATGATTTATAACTATAAATCATACTTTTATATAAGTAAAAATATTGACATTTTTTGCCACAGATGGGAAAGGGAATCAAAATGGGGTCTCCACTATTTACATCTCGCTCACACACATACTGTTATACTCACACCCGCATCTATAGATGATAATCGCATTGTTAATCTATAGACCAAAATGTTATATCAGGGACAGTAAAAGTGTGGGATCCACGTCAAAAGGGCAAACCTGTGGCCAACATGCAGCCTATGAAGGGCGAGAGCAAACGTGATTGCTGGACGGTAGCGTTCGGCAACTCCTTTAACGATGCGGAGAGAATTGTCATCGCTGGTTACGATAATGGCGACTTGAAAATGTTCGATTTACGCACAATGACGTTGAGATGGGAATGCAATCTGAAAAATGGGGTTCGTATGTATTCATTCATTCACTCAATCATATCAGCCCTTGGGAATACACTACAGGGCATGGGTCTCCTTAAAAAGAAAAGAATTGTCATAATCTCCACGCTTAGCAGTGGTCTTGGCGATCGCAGTAGTATTTGATTGAATAACAGGATAACGCTGCTGTCTAATATCCTGAATTCCTGATATATCCCTTAGCTGGTTCTCACAACACCCACTGTAAGAGATAGAGTGACGCTATTATTATGCCGGCACCACACAGCTCAAGTATCTTATACTAATGGTTAACTTTCTTCTTCCTGGGGGTATAGATTCCAGATTTTATTGCCAAATTCCATTTTCTACGCAATCTACTTCATGCTTCTTGCTCAATCTTCACTATCCTGTGAATCCGTTGTCTTCAGTACACCCAAAAAATCAATTAGTTGTTCTTTGGCCTACCTTGAGGTCCTGCTCCAAGGACAGTGTGGAGGTATCTTCTAATCGGTCGGTGCTTATGGCTAAAGCATCTCAACCAACCCTCTTGGGGTTTAATCCGCCACGTCACGGTCAGCAAAATCAACAATTCTCCTAACTTTCTCTTTTATTTGATTCATATGTGTTATGATTGATTATTCTACTGTAAAACATAATAAGTCTCGCATCTGGATTTGCCATGACATCCACGAATAGGGTCCGAAGTTCGATTACAGGCTTTTAAGGCATGCAGCATCCTGCTAGTCTTTCCAATAGAAGAAAATATGGTAAACAGTGATCTGAAAATATGGCCATTATGGCAATATTGCAAATTTAACGTGTCTGGACTATCAGTGCGACGGAGTGCGGTAGGCAGTTCCACTAGTTAAAAAGTCATGTTGTGAAATGCTGCTGCCCATTTTCTTGGACTTCGATTTTTACCGTTTTCTCTTTTTTTTCTAAGAAGGCTCAGAGATGTCTTCCTAGCTGCATTTATGAGAACAGATTGAGTTTCACCAATATTAGCAAAATTAACCGAAGGTGATCCGTGTTGTCACTTGCTGCTGCTGCTGCTGAATGCTGAATACTCGTATACCAATCGTCATCTATTCCTCAAAATTTGAAAACTAGTCTTTAACATGTATGTATAGCTGATCAGCGA
>WUAW01013722.1:15786-25921 GCA_017165845.1 Thaumetopoea pityocampa | reverse complement strand
GGCGGCCTTATCGCGAAGACGCAATTTCTTCCAGGCAACCTCTTAAATAGAAGAAAAAATAAAAACTAATGCCAATCAGTATGCTTAGCGACACCAGTTGGGGTTCAATGCTTCATATGCCTTCCAAAGCAACAAAAGATCATGTCTAAACTAGATACATTTTTTAAGACACCTCCCGCATTATGATTAATTCCTGTGTCGCGGGAACTTTACAAACATTCAAATAACGGAAACACAACACCCAGACTCGGAACAACAATTTATGGATTACACAAAGTTGTTGTCCCGTGTGGGGATCTAACCCACAATACTCGACAGCGCAGTGGACGGTTAAACCACTGCGCCATCCTTGCAGTCATATTAATCAACAACCGGCGGGGTAAGCAGTCCTTAATCCAGAAATATGCTCGAATATAGACGCACTACACTGTCTCTGACTAAGATGTAAACATTATCCATCCCAGGTTTGCTCGGCTGAATTTGACCGTAAAGATATTCCGATGAACAAATTAGTCGCAACCACACTAGAAGGCAAGTTTCACGTATTTGATGTAAGAACACAAAACCCTAGCAAAGGTTTTGCACAGGTATGTTAAAAGCTAAATTTACATTTTTCTTACTGGCAAAGCTCTGATAATACGCTGGTGTTCGCCACACCAAACAGCTGTGGGTCACCTGCATCTATCTAAAGGTAGCATTCCGATGTTGGCGATCGCAACCGACGACTGTGACAGGCGACCGCGACTTACTGCTTAGTATGAATTTATATGGAACCCTAAACAACGCAAGGGACCGCGTCGCGCGACCTGTGGGCGTGGCTAGCAAGCGACCGTGGTCGTGCGACGCTACTGCTACTGGAGCAGTGCCGCCGCGCGACCCGGCCAAACTCAGTATAAAAAACTGGTTTTGATTTAATCTACAATATTTCCTGAATTTTTCTTCTTTATAATTTAAATGGCGTTTTATCAGTGATTGAAAACAACCTTCATCTTGTCGTGATCTGTAGATAGAGTCGATTTTCACTCTTGTTTCCGAAAGCAAGGCAAACAAAATTAGTGTATCATCTTCTTCTAATAAAATCTATATAGCTCTTTTCCTAGTTGCGGATAAATTGTCCGACTTAATTATACTGAGCACTAAAACACAACTGTATACAATAAAAACTGCGGGCAGACTGGCCGTCGGTCGCAGTCGCTGACATCGGAATGCCACTGGTCGTCAGGCGACAGGCGACCGGGGTCGTGGTCGCTAGTCGCGGTCGCCTGTCGCCCTAGTCGCCAGCATCGGAATGCTACCTTAATTCGCGACCTTGATTGGATCATCGGTAAAAGTAGCACTAAAATGCTGGAGCTTGGCGTTTATTGTCTTCTTTGTCTTTTTCACTCTAGTATTATTCCAACAAAATTCAGGGTTTGTTATTTCTGAGAATGTGTTTTGCGTTGAGATGAGCGACTGCGGTTTGACGTCATCCCTTAACTCCCTCAATACTTGCGACGTCTGATGTCATTTACACAACGAGACCATTTTGCGTACCTGCCGAAACACAATTCTGAACTAATGACACAGTGTTAGATTAACCCATCTAACACCCGCCGCCCTTTGTAAGCATTGTTTAACCTAGAATCGACTCGAATTGCATGTTCTTAGTTTTGTTAAGCTTTTTTATTTATTCTTATATAAGTAAATATTATGTTCACATAAGGTAATGTTTACTAAATAAATTCGGAAATACGTTAGTAATCATGTATACAATATGTATTAATTTGTGTATTTATTGGTTGGTTTCCCTAATAAAATAAATAAAGAATACCAACCTTTGCCTAAGCTACGGCTTCCTCAAATGCGATTTCTGTGTATTTATTACAAATCAGTAGCTTATATAAATGATACAAATCAAAATAATAAATCACAGGTGATGTATAATTAATTGGCCTGATAAAATCACAGGTGATGGATAGTTCATCTAAGAGTGGAACGATATGGGTAGCAAGACATGTACCACAAAATCGCGATCTGTTTATCACTTGTGCGGGCACCGGTCAAATCTCACTGTGGAAATAGTAAGTAATATATATTGTAATATAATATTGGTATCTTATCCCTAGTCCATCTATATTTGTCACCACTAAAGAAGCACGGACCTCCTCTAATCAGGAGGGGTTTACCACGTTGGCGTAGTGCGGGTTGGTAGACTTCACAAACACCAGCGGGCATGCAGGTTTCCTCACGAAGCTTTCCTTTCCATTGAGTATATTGATTTCTACGTTGTGTACCGTGGATGTATTCGAAAAAAGTACATTGGAGGTTTATTGGTGTCTGTGAAACAGCAAATAAAAACTGAAAAGTCTAGAGGTGGTTTGGTCACATATGCCAGCCGAGAAATCATTACAGTGTTGTACTCATCCGAAATTTTTAGAGTAATTCCTATTTCGATACTGAATTGGCATTTCGCCATTGATATAACGCTTATACAGCCCTATGAACCTACGCGGCGTGGAGAATACTGGCAAAAATTTGTAGAGCCCTTATAACCCGCAGTGCAGAGGGGGTTATAAGTGAACAACATCCATAGAACACTAAGCTTTTGGCATTCTGCATCCAAACAACTCTCACGGAGTTATGATCTGTGATCTTAATCATGCTACGTGTTGTGAAGGCTAGCCTAGTGGTAATCGTAAATGGCCCGGTGATTCAACAATTTGGCTTACCAATACTTATGGAGATGGCATACCTATTGATAATAGACCACGTGACCTATTCCGTGATATCTACATATTTTCGGGCGAAACGCATTGTAAATTTTCTTATCGGTTTCCGTTTGCTTAATCCTTAGGTCCATGGTCACCAATGGTATGGATGACAGAACCAAGTGATGTATCATACATACGTGCAATGACATGCACATTATAAGAACACAGCGTATGTTCAGTAGTACTACAAAAATAAGTTACATCGACTTTCTTCGTCGGCGAAGGCGGGTGCTAACAAACGCCGATTAAAATCTATTGTAAGCATCAATTCAACAAAGACCTTGTTGCACTATGCGTAAGATTGAAAATGTAATGACAGATAAAATCGTGATATCTCGCTCGTAACACTGGAGGACGCCACAATGGCGCGCTCACGTTCGACCAATGGCAGACGAGGATTTTATTCCAGCAAACGCACTGCCTTATAATTGGCTAAAATATTTTTACTCCTTTCAAAAAATGTTCCTATTATCCAAATTGACTAAAATTAAATAATTACGGACATAACAAGCAAAGGTAGACAAGAGATCACTCGATTCTAATATTAAATAATCTTTAAAAGAATTGAGAAAGTTTAAAGTATTGCATCAATTGCCAAAATGCTATCAATTTTACATGCGATTTGGGAGCTTTGTTTACCGGATAATATCGTATATCGTTGAATAAGGATGCGTCTTTGAGTGAGTTTTCCGCACCAAATATTCTGTAGATAACAACCCGTCCTAATATTTTTTTTGTGTGTCAGTGAATATCCAGAGCACAGATACCATGTGGACGGTCAAGGTGTAGCAACGGGTGTGGCGGGCAAGCTTAAGCGGCTGCAGCGTATGGTCGTGAGCACACAGCCCATTAACAGCATCGACTGGAATCGCGACCAATTGGGCCTCGCCGTCGCCACTGCGTATGACCAGTATGTCAGGGTTTTGGTCACCACAAAACTCAATTTTCAGTGATGTGTTGTTTTAATAGTGTATACTGATCATTACCGATCTTAATGTGTAGCGTTACGTTACTTGAACAATGTATGTTGGTCACTACAAAACTTCAATTGCGGTGATGTGTTACTTTTAAGTAATATATACTAGTTATGATCAAAGTTAATTTGCAGTGTTGCGTTACTTGAACAATTTATGGTCACCACTAAACTTTAATTGCAGTGATATGTTAGTTTTGAGAAATATATACTGGTATTACCAAATTTAACTTGCAGTGTTATGTTATTTGAACAATACATTATATATTCTACTATAGTCGCTACTATTGTTAAGTTGAGGAAATGTCACTTTTAAGTAGTGTATGTAGGTTATAATTTACAGTGTTATGTTATATGAAAACATATTGGTCACTACAAAACATAAATTGCAGTGGTGTGTTACTTTTGAGAAATATATACTGATATTGCCAAATTTAATTTGCAGTGTTATATTACTTGAACAATGTATATTGATCACTACAAAACCTTGTGAACAAAGTGATTTAAGGTTTTGTAGTGATCAATATATACTGCTCGAATTAACGAAACTTAATTTGGACTCTTATGTTACTAGGGCAATAGCCTAGTCAATAATCGGTTAATATGCTTACTGCCCTGGTTGTTAGATGGACGAAAGGTTCTAAAATTATTCAAACCTTTTAATTAGTTAATATTTTGTATATATATTGAATTGTGTTTAAAAAATAAAACAGCGTATCCATTTTCTAACTAAAAAGAGCGTTTTATTGTTAGCCCTAGTACTTAGTTATACATTATTAATAAAATTAAGGCTAGCATTCAGTTCTTATCACCACTAATAAACTTCAGCAATTCGATTGTCAACGCGCCCCACGCTAAAGTTGCGTGCGTTGCAACCTCACCAATCAGTCTACTCAATTACATTTATAAAAACACTATATCGTCATCGTCACGACTTTAGAATGAATTATTCGACATAAAGCGTGACTGACTACATTCCTCGCGAAACATCCTCCTTCTATTGAAAATAATTCTACTTAATTGAAACTACTTAATAGCGATATGCCTCTAGCGATTCGCGAACCAATATCCAGCGAGAGCTTTATGAATGTGGTATGAACAGGAAATATGCTTGATAAATTATCTTCAAGGATCTGAATTAGGTGAGATATTTTATGCATTTCTCGTACGCTATAATAGATATGCCGAGAACATAACTCTCGAGATATCTAGATTGTCATATTAACATACATTCATACCAATTGGAATAATAAAAAAAAAATCACCAGAATTCACATAAATGTAAATGGTATGGTGTGTTCACTATTTTATGGTGCTATATGACTTCATTTCTAATTAGAAAACGGTTCAAATAGCGACAGTAGCGCGTTCATCGACTAACAACTACGTCATTCTGATCACTGATTATTATGAAACACAGAGAAATTTAAATATACTCGCATCGAGCTCATGGCGAGTGTACCTACAGTGAACCGCTGCGACTTTACATTTTTGATGTAATCAATTTTTTTTTTATTCTACAAATGCACCGAGTCCATTTCGGGCACGCAGCCGCGATGTCTACTTGCAGATTACATGATTTTCAACAAACAAGTGACACAGGAAATAATTAACGGTTGATAATGTTCATTTGCACGCTTATTGCGCAAATCTGCACTAAAATCGTAATTTATTTATCAATGCATTACTTGATTTGTTTATATAATCGTAAATTCATATTATATTACGACCATAGAAAACAGAATAAATATTATAAGTGTACGTGATGTTTGTACGAGAACCGGTCTTAACACCACACTACCACCGGTCGTACGTGTACGTGTACGTAGACTTGCGTACACATTCGCAAACTCAAACGACGCTCAAGACGTGCAAGCACCGGGCAGACACTGTGCCAATACTTGAATAAGACACAAGAAGGATGTAATCATTTGCAGAATACACTGTATGTTCAAATCCTCGTAGATAAATTCACGAGTTTACGTTGTCAGCCATTGCTGAAACGTAAACTCGTACATTTATCTCTTTTACGAACTATTTCCATGATTTATCGACAATCACGTTTTACAGTTTTTGTCGTTTAAAAAATCATCAAAAAAGAATTACTCATTCGATCACACATTTACGAATGAAATTATGAATTGAGCTAATAAATGAAACAGTGTGATCACGTGATTTTGATACTATAGAAAGATATTATTTGATACTAATATTTATTCAGATTTCTATGGTTAACAGCCTTGAACGTGAAATCATAATTAATTAAAATTGTAATACTGTTTGAAACTTTAATACACACTGTTTACACGGGCATTCTGTGCCAGTCAGCCTTTCGGTGATAATGATGGCAGATGTAAAAATGAGAAGACTACTGGTTGAAGTAATGATAAGCCCGTAACAGTCAGACACGCCATTTTGACGCAAATTGAACAATTTTGCACCTACCGCTCATAACAAGAACAAAGAACTCGATATAAACGCGCTCGCTAATCGCTAGTAAGATAACGCTCTAACGCAACTCAGTACAAAACAGATATTATTATAGCCTTTAATTACGGCATGCTCCATTATCCGTGGCTTGGTGACATCTAAAGGTGGGAGTTCCTTGGCGCGCAGTTTAACACATACGGCGTATACACGCAGTAACCAAATTCGACGACTTTTATGACGACCGGTGGTTCGATTTAGACGCAGAAAGGAACGCAGCATATGTTTTGATAGAATTGTTTTTCTGTATATGTAGAATGCGTTCCCGCGGACCAAGGAACCCCCGCTTTAAAACAATAATGCACACAAATAATGAAATAATTTACGAACGCTGATAACGTTTCCAATCCAATTTATCGACTATACAACGATACGCGTTAACCTTATTTTATTGTAAAACAAAATACTTAAGTGCAATCATCCACTCGCACAGTACACCGTACACGTTCTCCTGTCTCTCGAAGGCAATAATGTCGTGTAACCCCTAACTAGTGAAGTCGAATTGTACAAAAACTAAATTTCATACTCTGTAAGCTAAATATTAACTACTTCTATAAACCTTAGAATATTTTTTACATTCTCATGAATGATTGCAATGCAGTCGTTTGAACCATTCACGAATCTAGTCTTATACGCGCTACCCAGAGCAATGGTAGTTCTGCGTTCTGCTTCATTTAAACCTTCACGAATATCGACTTATATATCAGGTAAACTTCGAATTATGTGCAATCGACTCGTGTATCATAATGCAAAAATGAACTTCCCATATTCGAATAATTGCTTATTTTTGGGTCACCTTATAATTAGACTATAAAATAATTTGCCTGTCTTCATTCTCCTGATAATATTAAGTGATTAATATTCATTATAAGAGGCAGTTGCAACGTTATAACAAACTGTAGTCTATGGTATTAATTATATCTAATTAAACGTAAAATATTTCATTCGAATAACAAACAATTTTACTCGAAAAAATATATCGATATAAATGAAACACTATGTAAATATTACGCTAATATTTTACATAGCACATTATCCAACCATTGAATAATTATAAGTGAGACCATTTCGATAAAAATGAATCATAACACAGAAATTAAATTTATTGGCGATTTATTGGCGTCTGTGTATCCACCGCAAAAGTCAGGCTCGTACACAGCTATAGGACACAACACACGGCAAAACCCAACGTAAATTACTTATCTAATGTATAAAATAGTAAATGAAGATCACATTTAATATTTACAGCTTATTAGGGTCGGTACTATATTGCAGTCTTAAAGTGGAGTTCCGTGAATCGCATCAGTGCGACTTGCGACTGATGCGTGCGACTGATGTTACAGAAAAAAAGCATGGCGCTGTTGTGGTTAAATATTTTTCTCGGTGAAGTCACACGAGTGAACGTTTACAAATTGGGCACGTGCATCAATTATACGCACTAAATACCGCTCATCCAATAGAATAATGACGTAATTGCAAAATGTTAAAATTTTATTTTGTATTTAATATGAGTTTTCTCGAGAATGCACTTTATTATGAATAATAATAATCTATAAAAAAAATAAACACGATAATCGAAATGATTTAAAAAAAACGCGTATAATCCAATTCTAAACTGAAACTATTTTTCTGATAAGTGGCAAAAATGTATTTATGTCATTGTTCTGTTGGATCATCGATATGTTGCACATGATTTTGGTTGCAGGGTTTTACGTTGCCCATACAAATCGTCGGCGATTCTGAAGCAACGTCATACTTTTTCATGGTATATAGACTGTGTAGTATAGTCGAAACTGACGCGACCCACGGAAATCCACCTTTAGAGGCAACACTGGTGACGTATCGAAACGACATATGAACGCACTCCCAATTTGTCAAAAACGTACGTAGTTTTACAACGGCCTCCAATCCGTAAATATCTAAATAGTTGTACGTATCGTCTAGATGCAACGTCAGTCTGATTTGTCAATAGCAGCCAACTGTAGTATCGAAGAGCCTGCCCCCCTAGCCAAGTTGACATTTGACAATCGTTATCGCTAATAGAAACGAAAAAAATGTATTAGACTGACACTTCTAATCGCCAAGTCACACGTGACTTATCGAATAGAAGTGTCATTCCAATACATTTTTTTCGTTTCTATTAGCGATAACGATTGTCGAATGTCAACTTGGCTAGGGGGGGCTGGATGGCGATTATGGCGAACAATATAAATTTCTTTTTAAATTTCTTTCGATTTTGACAATGACTTTTATATCACAATAATGATAATTATTAAAGATTGTCTCGATACTATTGTCCAATGAAAGTATCGTATGACTGTTTTGATTAAAGGTGGAATCACACAAGTGCAAACACAAGTATATCTTTCCAAAATGAGCGAGCTTTCTGACGCCAAATCTATTATTGAACATTAGTTATGTACCATACAACATATACATAGATCGTATACTCTGACACTATTTAGACATAAATCAGAGTTTGCTTTTGTAGGGGAGCTGTGGGATGATCCAACTACTGTATGATAATCTATAGTGGCCAATATTATGGAGATAAAACGGGATTAATATACCTTCATGACTCAATACAATATTGAACGTTAAATCAAGGTTAATAGTCAAAAGAAACCTTTTTGCCTGCGCAAAAATATAATATTAGATTACTAAATTTGCAGACGTCGAAATGTTTATCCGGCTGCATATAGAACGCGATAAATAACAAAAGTCTTGCCCTTTAACACAACAATAATCCATGTCCCGGGAAACGCCATCCAGGTATATTAAAAATCCAGTACACATGTGTAAGATTTCTTTTTCTATTTGACTTCCAAAGTAATTATTATTAAAATAATTCAATTGATTCATCGTCACAAAAATTACATATCAATTTAATCAGCTTAAACATTTAAAAATCTTTGAACGATTCGTATTTGTTTTCTCTACGCGATCTTTTATTGAGTTGCGGCCGCATTTTGTCACAAAATATTATTTTAAATAGATGATTGTTAACTGCGTACGGTGTGCGCTATATAAAATACCGTGATATATAAAATAGGCGCTGAGTGCGGCCGCTACCTTAGTAGTATCTATAATTAATGTATTCAAAAATAATATTTATCCTTTTTCCCTACTCGTACAGTATTATAGTGTGAGCGAGAGAAAACAAGAATAACCGCCATTTTCGAATTCATCATTTAATAGTTAAAGTTAAACAAATCAATATAAATATAATTCGATCATCGCATTTTATTAAAAATCAATTTTATTTCAGGCAAACGGACATAGTAAAGCGTAAACTTACGAACGTAATACACACACATATCTTCATATTACACATTCATTGGTTGTCATATCATTGGGTGTTGATAACATCTTATTAAAACAATCGTGAAATCAATCATTTAAAATACATTGGAAATGATCTAGAATTAATTGGATGTATATCTATCATCTAATCGTCTATAAAAATTACATGCAAAATTATTATAATGTAAAGCCACCGCGGACAGTGAGATTCCCGTGCATAGCCTGAAGTCAGTATTTACTAATAGTCATGTGAAGCCCCTCAACGGGTTGAGGGTCGCCATAACCATAGAAAAAACTAAGCGCTTATCGTGGACCCCGGAACGTCTTCTCGTAACCTACCGTGTGCACGCGTTCGTCTGATAAGCTGCTGCGGACCTGGGACAAACAACATATTAATCGTGTGTGTGCGCAAGTTACCGCCATTTACATAATAATAATATCCTGGACACTCACACACATCGATCTAGTCCCAAACTAGTATTCCCTGTATCTTGGGTACTAGACAACGATATAACTAGTCAGCCCCCCTAGCCAAGTTGACATTCGACAATCGTTATCGCTAATAGAAACGAAAAAATGTATTGGAATGACACTTCTATTCAATAACTCACGTGTTACTTGA
>WUAW01013711.1:181-14533 GCA_017165845.1 Thaumetopoea pityocampa | reverse complement strand
GTTTAAGTAAGATTATTTAAGTAAACTTATTTCCATGATTGTAAACTGATCGGCATATATTCTTTAATTGATTAACATTTACACAACTCTTACGAAACACCTACTTATTAAACAACAATTTAGTCTATTTTAAAACTGTTTTGTTTTAATTTATATTAAAAACAAATTTGATCGCTTTTATAGACAATCACTGCTATTGTTAAGATAAGACTTCGTTTTCTCACTCCACTAAAACTTTTATATTAAAATTCTTTTAGTAAACTTATTTCCTTGTAAACTGATTGTTACGCATTATATAACTGATATAATATAATTAATTAATATATCATTTACTCAACTTTTACGAAATATCTACTCATGATAGGCAACAATTTTATCATATTATTCTATAAATGTGTTTTAAGAACCTTGAGTCCCTGCGAAAGATGTCTGTGTTTCTGAAGAAAGATAGACATCAGTGGCACGGAAAAACACATTTAAATCTATTCCAGCAAGAACGTTTATAGCCGGTGCAATGGTATCTGTCCGTGGCTGGTGATTAATGCACTGAAACTTATTATCAACCGAACGATTAATATATTCATTTCGTTAACCGATTTTCACTCATCTTATCTATATGAACAAATATTTGGAGTTTTTATTAAAGAACCAGACAACATTTAATTTTGTTTGTTTTCCTATTGAGCAATAACAACGCGGCGTTCACGTTATTTGAAAAATTAAAGATGGTAAATCCGATATAACAATCATTTTGATGAGATCATCAATTTAATAACAATTGTTACTGATAACCTCAAAAAATATTAATACAATAATAAAAATCCGTGATGGCGCGGATGCAGATAGCAATCTTGTATAGTCCGCATATTCATCTCCCAACTAGCCTGACGCTCAGATCGATTGTTTCTTGCCTCGCTGGGGCTTTTCTTGCCACCTCTCCCTGTATAAGAGGGAGTGGCACAGTGGCTTTAGTTATATAATATAATAATAATAATAGGTCGGGGACTACTTAGTATTTTTGCTAGTCCGGCAAATAGACTTAAGTATACGGGTAAGCGACCCCGGCCCCCCGAGCTACTACTGTCTCTTCCTTCTCCTTCCGAGATAGTAGTATCCCATATCCTATAGTCCTTCACCTAAGTTCCATATTCTTTCTCAACACATCTTTCCCACTTCATCCTCTTTCCTTTCCTCTTCATTACGCCATGGGAATACAATGAGGAACTATAATACAATACTTTTGAACCTTATAAAATGGCGGCGTCATGATTCGCCACCCAACACGTCTCATTGCCCGCGGAGGCGAAATGTGGGCTGCGGATAGCCACTTTGCTACACCAAACGATCGTAGCAGGTGGAAGGAAGTGGTCTCTGCCTAACCCAATCGGAAAGACATGCGTGACTGTATGTATGTATGTAGTATGTATGATACTATGTTCTCTGCCTAGCCTTATGGCATATCGGTGTGAGTATATGTATGTATGTATGTAATAATAATAATATTCAAGACACTCACACACATTGATCTAGTCCCAAACTATTCCCTGTATCTTGGGTACTAGACAATAATATACATACTTATATAGATGAGTAGCTTTTACACGCGGCTTCACTCAAGTTGATCTCTTTAAATACATGTCAGAGACCGTTGATAATACGATTTTTTATATCCCTCGGGAACAGTTTTTTTTTAACATAAAAGATACCTGTGTCCTTCTATGTACTCCCGGTAATATGTGTACAAAATTTCATGACGATCGGTTTAATTCAGGCATGAAAGCGTAACAAACAAACTCATATTCGTATTTTTAATATTAGTTGGGATAAAATCCATGACTAATATAAACATTTATACTCACCGCACGAAGTTTGCTTCTACCGGGATTCGAACCCTGGACTCATTGACACAGAAAGCAGTCTACTAATCAATCGTCGAATACTGGTAACACTTACTACTTATACATATAATTTAAGCCTCTCACATATATTAGACAGTGGAAGAGCTATAAAAATTAAAGAAGAACATATTTCAGCGCTGTAAATTTTTATTCATATTATGTATGAATAAAAATTTACTCGTTTCGTGAACAGCGCTACAAGGCGCTACGAACAAAGTTCCTATATTTAACGCTTCTAGTCCCCTTGCCGCTACAGGGCTGGCGGCGGCTCACACCAATTTAAACTTTAGCGTGGCCTGTTTTTCGCCTCCCAACTTTCATGGTACGCTGCTTGATTTATAAATCATAAAATTTAAAAACTTAAAATTGAGATTACACTTTCAATTTATTATTAAATATATTTGCTGTCGTCATTTAATTTGTTATCTATTACCTCTAAACATATTCATATTAATATTACAAAATTTATACAGTACAAAAATTATAATGAAACAAAAGTTCTAACAATATGTTTGCATAAAAATAATTATTCATCTACTACTTATATCTTTGAGTATTAATTCTCCAGGATCTATCTTCTATCTGTAAAATTGTAAAATATCGTTGTCTTGTTAAAAATATATATAAATATATCTAACTCTAATCGATTATTTAAGAGCTGAAATCGAAACCATCTTTTGTGTTTTTTTTGCATCTTTTTGTTTGTTCGAGTTTCACAGCAAAAGTAGCTGATAGATTGGACACGCTGTTGCAGTCTTAAAAATACTATTTGGATGTAAATACTGCAGCATGTTGCATTAAAATTAGTCAAATGGAACTGAAGATATAGCCTGATTTCCGTTTCAATGGCCACCATTATGGTACTATAGCTTAAATAAAAATGGTACATGAACACATTATGGTACGAGAGCTGAAAATAAAAATGGTACATGAACACATTATGGTACGAGAGCTGAAAATAAAAATGGTACATGAACACATTATGGTACGAGAGCTGAAAATAAAAATGGTACATAATTTTTTTTGTAAATTTATAATTATTTCGGGATGTTCCATTTAGCGCGAAAATCGACATTCATGCGGGCGGACCCACGGACAAAACGTAGTATAGCATATAAATAACTTTATTCACGCCAGATTGTGGTCCACTTGTGCTCCTGCGGTTTGAAACTGAAACTGAAACATTCGTGTGAACAGTGACAGATTGTCTACCTGTCTCGCCTATTTATATTTTAGCGTTGTTCACTAAATTGCCTCTAATAAAAATTGAAAAGAAAAGCTTTTGCCTGCGTCTCCGCCCGCGTGAATATCGGTTCTCCGGTACATGGGAAATCCCGAAACAATTATAGATTTATATAAAAAATCTTATAGCTACTTTTACTTGAGCTCTCGTACCTTAACAGTGAGTACTAAAACAGGGATCAAGCTGTATCTTCAATTCGACTGTGCCAATTTTGATGAAATATGCCGCAGTATTTAAATCGGGTTAGTACCTTTAAGACTGTAATACTTTGACCTAAATCTATTCACTAATTTTTGCGTGAAGCTCGACCAAATAAACAAACAAACATCGACGGATTTGGTTTCTGAAGCCCTTAATTAGTCGTTCTGAGTAGTTTGCTTTAAATATCTTTGATTTTTGAAATTTTTACATTTAACAATTTTATAATAGTATAGACAGATGTACTCATAAATTAGATCAAAATTTATGTGTGCCATACTGAGAAAATCATGAAAATTCAAACTGCAGTGTGTGTTCGTATGCGGTTTTCAGACATTTCAAAACGATGCATATTTAATTACAATGCTCTCGCTCAATTAAAGCTGCTTTGAGTTTCGAATACTCTTGCCTACTGTGTCTAACGTGATGATCTCTCTCATTCTAAATAAAATTGTTGACAGACAGCAACTTCGTGTTGGGCAATGCGCAAGTGCCGTCGTACCCGATCGTGTACTGCTCGGACGGTTTCTGCGAGCTGACGGGGTGGGCGCGCGCGCACATCATGCAGAAGGGGTGCGCCTGCAAGTTCCTGCACGGGCCCGACACCAGGGAGGAGCACCGCCACGAGATCGACTCCGCGCTCGACTCCAAAACCGAACTCAAGTTGGAATTGATATTTTACAAGAAAAATGGTTAGTATATCACGTTTTATCCCCTTCCTAGTCAGGGGAGGTTCGTGCCCCTGTGGTGGGGATGAACATGGACTGGGGATGATATCATACTTTATATCACATTTTCAGAGATAGTAGTATCTATATCCTATAGTACTTTTCCCAAATTCAATATTCCTTTCCCAATACACCTTTCCTACCCCACCCTCTTTGCTTGCCTTTCTTTTCGTGGGAACGCAATGAGAAACTTTAACGCTTTTGAACCTTATAAAAATGGCGGCGTCGTGATTCGCCACTTGACACGTCTCGTTTCCCGCGGGGGCAAAAAGTGGGCTACGGCTAGCCACATTTCTCGTAGCAAATGGAAGAAAGTGGTCTCTGCCTACCCCAATTCTTCGGTAGTATAGCGGTCAGTAACCCCGCCTGCCACGTGGGAGATCGGGGATCGATCATATATCTTAATCTATCGATATATCAAAATCATTATCGTAATTAAGATCGCAGTAATAACAAGATAACGCTGCTGCCTATTATCCTGGTACATCCTTTAGCTGGTTTTCACAGCATCCACGCGAAGAGATAGATTGATACTATTATTATACCAACATAGATCATTGTCCTTGAAAGCTAATATTCCAAAAGACTTAATTCACGATAACGATTTTGACAAATGATCATTAGTGAGGTTGCCTTCCCTCGATACGATATTTTTTTTTAATGTCTGTTGTTAAACATTGGTGGTAATTCTGCTGTAAGAGAACTTTACTAAGTTTAGACTCTCTCTATCTTTTTCTAATGTCAACTGGTGCTCTCAGTTTTGTTTAGACACGTCAAAATTAAGAAATTTAGACAAGGTCCCGGAACATGCCAACGAAAGATACGCAAAAACGTAATATTTTTTGTATCTTTTCACAGATATGTAGGTTGGTACTCGCTATAAATGTTTGCTATCTCGTTTTGGCGTTTGAAATTAGAAAAGAATAGGGAGAGACTAAATTTAGTTAAGTTCTGTTAGAGCATAATTGGCACCACAGACTCCATTTTCTACTCTGTTTCTACTATATGGAGGGATTTGCTATAACCTTCTCGCCCGGCAATACCTATTTATTTAAGTAGTCACTCAATTTTTTATATTAATGGATAACTGACCTTGCAAAACGTCGTCCAAGCCACAATCGTAAACAAGAACCAATAAAGGTTTTACGATTCCATTCGACAAAATTAAACTTTTACAAGCGCCCAGCCGCCAGTCGTCGCCAGGAGCACTGCCCCGGCGACCACGTCTTGCTTGCACTGCATTGAGGACCACTTCAGAGTGATGCTTTTATCGTCATCAGCCTGATAATATCTACTTTTTTACGAGTGGTAATGTGTCTGAATAGGGAGCCTGATGTCCTGGTGAAGGTTGCAGGCAATCAGTGAATGCAGACAGCTCATGAGCACTTAGTGTGGTGATCATTACAGGAGGCCTATGTCCAGCAATAGACGTCTGTGGGCTGATATGATGATAAAGATGATGATGAATGTGTCTGAACGCATTGCGCTGCATCAAGGATACGGTTATGACCTGATATAGGATTCACCCACTAAAACCACTCAAGGTTCTCCTACGCGATCGTAAACCTCACCATAGGATTCACATCTAGCATTAATTATCATTCATTGCTGTGGCATCATTCGTTGTGGAGTAACGGTATTATTATGCCTGCGCATAATAATACCGTTACTCCATCTCTTTCCGTGGACGCTGAGAAAACCAGCTAAAAGATGTATCAAGATAATGGGCAGCAGCGTTATCCTGTTATTCGGTTAAAATCTACTGCGATCTCGAAGACGGTTGCCAAGCGTGGAGATTATGGCAAATACTTCATTTTTAAGGAGGAAATCCAAGTCCAACAGTGGACTTCCAGGAGCTGATGATGATATGATAATGATCACCACGGTATAGGGCGGGAGTCTTTTAAAGTCCACTGATGAACTTGAGGCATGTTGCATGTTGACAGGAAATCAAGTGAATGGAGCGCTGCATAGCTTCATGAGCAGCCGGGAAGTGTCAAAAACGGCACGTCTGGCTGTTCATAGAGGCGTGCTAGTCCCTACACTTATGCATGGTAGTGAATGTTGGGTTTGGCAGAAGAAGCATGAAAGCAAGATAAATGCTGTTGAGATGAGAAATTTGAGAAATATAGCTGGAATGAGTTCGATGTAAAAGAAATGAATGCTTAGGTGGTTCTGACACATAGAGAAGATGGATGAAAGAAGATTAACGGGTAGGGTCGACAAATCGGTAGGGGTCGACCCAGGCGAACGTATCTAGACCAAATCGAAGTCGTCTTAAAGAAAGGCCAGTTTAAGAGTACCCACAACCGACAAGCTTGTATGAAAGCGTTGATGAAAGTAGAAGAAGCAAAAGATGTATGTCAGGATCGTGGTAAGTGCAGAGAAGTGCTCTCTGCCTACCCCAGCGAGAAAAGAGCGTGACGATGTATATATACGTATGAACATGAGTCTCTCACAACGGAAACTAATAAGGTCTGTTGTTGATTATACTTAATTGCCGCGCGAGACGACATTATCTTGACAACCAGATTCTGGTTCGTCTCTTAGTGACAGTGATATGTCACCATGAGGCAGGTCCGCCATCTTGTGGTTGTTAAAGTATTTATGTCACTCGATGTCTTACCGTGACTGTTCAAACATCACTAACACAAAACACTCAAATAACATGTCGGATGACGCATCGCTAGAATTTAAGCCAGAATTCAATCATTTGTTTATTTAACGACAATACAATCACGCCTTTTTCCCTAGCTCTCCGGTAGAGAATCGAACCATGGTTTTCCGCGAGACAGGCGCGAATATTACTATTATACTCTATTCGGTAGTGACTACTATACTACCGAAGAATTGGGGTAGGCAGAGACCACTTCTTTTCACTTGCTATGACCAAAGTGACTATTCGTAGCCCACTTTTCATCCCGCGGGAAACGAGGCGTATCGAGTAACGAACCAAGACGCCGCCATTTTTATGAGAGTTAGAAGCGTTAAATTTCCTCATTGCGTTCCCACGAAAAGAAAGAAAAAGAAAGAGGGTGAGGTGGGAAAGGTGTATTGACCAAGGAATATGGAATTTGGTAAAAGGACTACAGGATATAGAATACTATTATCACGAAAGGAGCAGTAAGAGGCAATAGTAGCTCGAGAGGCCGGGGTCGTTTACCCGGATACTTAAGTCTATTTGTCTATTTACAAGCTAAAAGACTAAATATTCCCTGACTTTAAATGTAAAAAAAAATAATACAAAAATATATAATAATAATAAATTGAACACTCCCACACACATTGATCTAGTCTCAAACTAGAATTCCCTATATCTTGGTTACTAGACAACGATATACATACTTTTATAGATATAAATACAATACATAAATAGATAAATAAATACGTCCATGACTCAAATACGAACATTTGTGCTCATCACACAAAGTTTGTACCCACCTGGATTTGAACCCGGAACTCATTGGCACAGAGAGCAGGGTCACTGCCACTATACTAATTATTTGTCAATAATACTAGTCGAATAATATATTATATAATAATGCTATTCGAATTATCAGAATTAAACATTCATAAAATTTCACAGGAACCCCATTTTGGTGCTTGCTCGACATCGTCCCAATTAAGAATGAGAAACGAGAGGTGGTTTTGTTCCTCGCTTCCTTCAAAGATATCACCAACACGAAGATGGCCGCCATGAACTCTAATGAGACCTTTGACAGCGGTGAGTGCCTTTGTTCAGATAATACTCGAAACATCTAAAGAATATGCAAGCCGTGAAATTAATACATTACTAAATTAATATAACCTTGCTTAAAGGCGTTCTGAATACTAAACGATCTGCTGGTTGCTGACGATTTCATTTGTAATTATTAAACAGAGCACGTTGTTCTAGTGCTATAGGTACATCTGTAAGGTTGATAGCATTAGATTGAGCTCCTGTAGCTCCCAATTGCCATTGCCATAGCCAGTTGCGGGCATCACCGCACGATTCCTTTACTAATGTATGTATTGTTCTCACCGGGTAAATACCATTTACTAAATTAGTTCGTAGTTAGACGTGCTACAAGTTCGAGTAGAGTTAGACTAGTAGAACTAATAGTAGAAATAATTTGATTGTTCCTCGTAGTACCTGCCTGCAAATTAATCACTTGAACTAACGATTTACTAACGTGGGTGATTTGGAGTGAAATATTTTATTAATAATCATATTTTGTTAGCATATAATTGCAATTTAAAACAAAATTTTATTGAGCATGTTCTCCAAGGATATTAAAATTTATCCATTATGGTTAATGATAAATTTTCCTCCATCAAATAAAGTAGGAGAGAGTAAATTAATTATTAATGAATTATCTAATTAAAGCAAATAAATCAAGCCAACGATGTACAAGCATGCTTTATTATCGATAATTTTACTATTGAACAAATTCAAACCGCAGGGTGGTTTGAATGTTGCGTGTTTTATGTAAATCATCATCATCACGTCAGCCCACAGACGTCCATTGCTGGACATCGGCCTCCTCTAATGTTTGCCTATCGGATATTAGCCACCTGCATCCACCGATCTTAATTATGTCATTGGTCCTTCTAACCGGCGGTTGGCTGTGAGTCGACCACGGTTTCTGCTTTAGGTTCGCTACTCTAATACTTTACGGCCAATTGGTTAAGTTGACGATTTATTTTCATAATTTAGAAATACGGAGGATGTCGCCAGTTAAGTTTATATTAATTTTTTTGAATAAGACCTTTATGTGTTATAAATTTATACGTTTTTTTAACACAATTTCCTATACGAATTTGCTGTTCCAATTTTGTTGTACCGTCCCTATTAGGTATTGCAGCTAGTTTTTAACAACAAAATTTACGTCTACCTCTGTTAAGATCTATAATATAATACCTTAGTAAAGTGACAACACTATAAAATAAATAGACCCTCGTCAGTACTTTATAAACATATCCGTCTTGTCAAGTTGTTCACCCGAAAATATGGTAAAAGTTCGCATGCGTGTCTCTATGAGTTATAGCAATTTTTTTCAGTAGTTTTAATGTAGACGTGATAAAGTATTGGTAATAATACAACTTATATGCGTTGTGTAGTGTTTAAATATATAACATATACATATGCTTACAATTATTATTTAAACTTTAAGATCTGTAATGACCGTGTATCGTAAAGAAAATGTATTATACTCTAAACACTACACGACGCATGGTTGTGTTGTTGATATTTTTTATGTTTGTGTATGTACGTATGTTGTAAGTATATACATATATTGGTGCTGATTCTGTTGTCACAGAACTTAACTAAGTCTGGTCCCTCCTTATCTTTTTCTAATGTCAAACGCCAAAACGAGATAGCAAACATTTATAGCGATTACCGACCTACTTTTCTGTCAAACGGTTAAAAAAAAGTGTTGCGATTTTGCGTATATTTATTCCGTATGTTCCGAGATCGCGTCTAAATCTTTTAATTTTGACGTGACTAAACTTAACTGACAGCACCAAAATTATAGCTATCTTGTTTTGTCATTTGACATTGGTAAGAGATAGGGAGGGATTAAGTTTCGTTAAGTGTGTTTGTTGTGTTTCGTTCTGTGTTTCCGTTATTTGAATGTTTGTAAAGTCCCCGCGACACAGGAATTAATCCTAATGCGGGAGTNNNNGAAAATAAAAAAAAAGAAAAAAGCAAAGTTTTGTTACAACAGAATCAGCACCATTATACATTTATATATTATATTATTTTAATTTTATTATAATGTATCATTTTAAATCAATATGCACAGTACAATTACACCACCATATCTGGCTGTGATCCCCATCCATCCAAAGGTGGTCTGGAAGAGACCACACACTGCAATAAGACCGCTCAATTTACACTTTCTATTTCTTGTTTATGTATTATATTTGTAATTTTTTTTATATTAATAAACAATAAAGAGTACCCTACTTTATTCTATTCTGTTTTTACCCCCAAAGAAATATAGTAAATATTGGTATGCTATGTAAGGGTTAATAGTAATTTTTCAATAAATACATACTCGTATGTTAGAGTAGACATGACGTACAGTATCGCATGTTTCGTCTCTATTCGGATAACCGATGAATATATAATTTTTATGAACCACAATAATAAGTTATTTATTTATTGCAAGATGCATTCGCCACGTTGCTATTATATTAGGTGGCTTACACCAAATACGTGGTAAGGAAAAAAAGCATTTATTTCACATACAAGAGACTTTTATTTTAATATATTATAATAATTTAATAAACAAACAAAGGATAATAAAAACATAATAAAGGATATTATATACATAATATCCTTTTCTATTTTCTAAAGTGCATTGGTGGTGTAGTGGTTTTAGACACGGCTTACGATCAAAGGGTCATGGGTACGATCCCGCTCTCGTACCATTGAATTATTATTTCTAATTCATGTACCGTCTACATTATAGATGACAGCGCCAAAATTGTAGCTATCTCGTTTTGGTGATTGACATTAGAAAAAGATAGGAAGAGTTTAAATTTAGTTAAGTTCTGTTACAGCAGAATTACCACCATTGTAGCTTTTACCCTTCTCATTCTGAAAGAAGACCCGCATGCTCCAGTGAGACAATAGATGGGTAGACAAAAGATGGTAATGGTATTGTATAAAATAATTTTGAAAAAAAAATCTAAAGATAATTATCATCAATGGCATTATTATAATAAACTTGATCACAGTAGAGAATATTTTTATGATTCCTTGCAAACTATGGTAGTGAGTAAGTAGTACTAAGTCACGCAAGAGCTCAGCCAGCAATTTTTCAAATAAACGCGATCAATATTTTGTTTATATAGTTAGACACCTAAAATCTTATTTAAGACGAGTATAAAATAAAATAAATAATGTAGATATCTAGTTCCTATAAGTTATGTAGATATCTGAGTAAAGTATTTAGCTGTCGAGTGTAATTACTAAGCTCCAATACAAAAGTGTTTTCGTCTACAAGCTTCGCAGTAAGTGGCCATCTCCTTTACGCTGGCTCAGCACTTGATTCTCTTTGTTTTGTAATGAGAATGAATTCATTTAAAATTCTGAATGTTTAATCGTGCATAATGCCATGATTTATTTAAATGATCCTATTTTGTTAATTAATACTAGCAATCTCTTAATTTATTTTACGTAGAGTAAAAAATTGTATTTTTTTTTGCTTTATATTATAATGTTACTGTCTGAATATATACCTATTTTTGAACATTTACTCTTATAAGTTTTACGAATTATTCATTTAAGAATGATTATGTATTTTTCTTCTTCTAATATATGCTTAAAGTGACTGGCGACACTTCAAATTTGATATTAAAAAAGTTGCAATATCGACTAAACATTATAAAATAACGAAAGAAGAATTAATAAGAAGCGTATCAAAAATGAAGTGTTTATTTACAATGCATAACCAACCTCGAAAATCGTTAGGCAAAATCTTATCAAAGTTTCGAATCAGTTAATACGCTGTTACATGATTTTGCACTTTTGAAATATCAAAGCTCAATTTCTCTATACTTTTTAAGAAGATTTTCTTATATTAATGTAGAAAGATTTTTCTTAAAACTACTCATATTATTCCAATATTCAATTACTCTTTAAAATATGACGTGTAAGTTCTCCATGCCAATTCAAGTGCTACATATAACTTAATTAATTTCAATGTTTTTAATATATGACGTGTAAGTTCTCCATGGCAATTCAAGTGCTACACATAACTTTATTACTTTCAATGTTTTTTAATTATCTCTTTCATTAATTAATTTTGTGATCATTTCTGTAATATGTTCAAATGTGTTCTTGGTTTATTTGTGTATTTATAAAATGTGGGCTTATAAACTTTTTCTTTTTTAATTTAATTTGAAACTACCATTATTTTCTAAGCCCCAATTAATTGCTAATTTGCAATTATACCATTTAAGCCCCTAACAAATTGCATTTTGAAAGGTCTCTTCATTACTTAATCACAAAGAAATATCTTTCCAGTTTCATATGAGAATATCTTAAGGGTTAATTTTGTATCGTAGACGGAATCACTCGGTGCTATCGTCCGGTTGAGACCGTCTCGAGTCCAGTGTGTAAGAGGGTGGTTTGTGCGTGCAGGAGCCGCGGTGCGGCCTTCAGCTGGCGTGGTGACTCTAGCGTTATCCCCATTTGTACCCGCAGCGGCACTCTTGGGCGCCCGGTTCCGAGCTGAATCTAGTTGCCTACTTCCAGACCCGAATGGCAATCTTGACCCCGAAGCGCCGTCACCCGCCAACATGGGCAGACGACGATCTAGGGCTGTACTATACCAGCTTTCAGGACATTATAAACCGGACAGGATGAAAAACAAACTAAAACTCAACAATGTTAGTAAGGTAAAATTAGTTCACTAACAAATTATACTTATAAAGAGTAACCCATTGGGAACACTAATCGCAAATAACAATATCATCTATTTACACGGTATTATTTTCAGTGAGCGACATTATTTTTATTTAATGAAATTCTGAGACATATTGATCTAGTTCTGAACTAGGATTCCATTTCAAAACAAAGTATACAATCACCATCATATTTCGATATGAATTATATGTAACCAAAGGTTTTCTGAAAGAAATAAAGATGTACAATTACAATATGTTTTTATTAAATTTGTAAGATTTGTTATATTTCTGTGTAATAAAGAGTACTCCATCTACAATAAGCTATTTAAATATCTACGAAATGTTCTCCATGACTGCCTTTGCAAACTAACCTTATCTGCTTTTAACAAAGTTTAAAATGAATTTTTTATCTTAGAAACAAGCAAGAAGCCACCAAGATTTTGCGATTTGATACCGATCGATATTTTATCGGGTTCAAAAAACTGCGAATCTTCAGAAGCGACAAGTAAACTATCAATCTCTGAGGTTTTATCTGAGCTCCATTAGGTATTCAATCAGAATTTTAAGTGCAGTCCAAAGTGTAGTGCACTTTGGATTGATGTCGTGGAGGACATATTTTAATGGATATTTTAATATGTCGTGTAATTTATTTTGAAACATTAAATACTATTATTGTTCGTTTCTATGGGCCACCGTATATTTAATTTTAACATGCTACAGTGTTTATTTGGAACACGCGGAAATACAAACAACTTTGGTGCGTCTATTAAATGATTCAAGGATAACTAAAATTACTAATATTTTGCCATCAGTCTATTGTAGCAATGTATTTATGATAAATTTTAATTAACGTTTGCAGAATCTCCTTCACTCATCGGACCCTCCACTCCCCGAATATAAAACATCAGCGTTAAAAAGGTCAAGATTCATCATACCTCACTACGGTATATTCAAAACGTTCTGGGACTGGCTGATACTTATCGCGACTTTTTACGTGGCCGTTGTGGTTCCGTACAACGCTAGTTTTGTAGACGAAGGACACCCTAGGATTAGTGTCACCAGTGACGTGGTAGTTGAAGCGCTTTTCATTATCGGTACGCTATTTTACACCAAATTGATGGTTATTCTGTAACAGAACTTAACTAAATTTAGACTCACCCTATCTTTTCTAATTTTCAAACGCCAAAACGAGATAGCTACAATTTTGGTGCTGTCAGTTTTGTTTAGGCATATCAAAATTAAGTTTACACGTGCCCTAGGAACATGCCGATTAAAGATACGCGAAAGCGCAACATTTTTTGTACCCTTTGAAAGAAATGTAGATTGGTACTTGTTAAAAATATTTGCTATCTCGATTTGGGGTTTGGCATTAGAAAAAGATAGAGAGAGTCTAAATTTAATTAGGGTGTGTTACAGTAGAATTACTACCATTATTTCTCCACGTGAACTCTTGCGATTGTTTATTTGTCACACATTCTCATTTTACAGACATAGTGCTCAATTTTCGAACGACATTCGTAAGTAAGAAAGGAGAAGTGGTGTCCAACTCTAAAGCGATAGCCCTTAATTACATCCGCAGCTGGTTTGTGGTGGACCTGCTGGCAGCCCTCCCGTTTGACCTACTTTACGCGTCCGACGTGTACAGCGGCGCGGTGAGTTGACACTATCGACTAATTAATTTAACACGGCTATTATTATTAAATTATCGAGCAAACTTAAAGCGGCTCCGAACACTTTCACTACTATTTACTAAATTTATACAGCCTAATCAGCTTGGAGACTTGTGTTTGTAGTAGTAAACGGTCAGCGGGTAAATAATTCTTTAATTCTTTATTGTACAAATCACAAAAATATGGTTATTAAAAATAAATGTACAAAGGCGAGC
>WUAW01013703.1:20541-30589 GCA_017165845.1 Thaumetopoea pityocampa | reverse complement strand
TTTTATTCCAATGTTTCAATATTGTTCACGATTATTGACGATTAATACACAAAACAACACCAAATTTATATCTTAAACATCACAGTAAACTAATATAAAACATTTTAAAATAAAACTTCAATCGATGCTTTACTCGGGTTGTCGCCAAAACTCCTCGCTGTCATTATTAAAGTAGATTAAACCTTGAACAGATTTTTGTTTTTTTTAAAGCAATGAAATAATTTCAAAATTCAACTCTCTGTCTATTGTCATTACGGTACATAATTATTGTGGCAGCGAATAAACGGTAATAATATATTACCGTTTATTAACACAGTTACAAACAGACATATCGACAAATAACTATTTGTACATACAATTGAAAATCAAATATTAATGGTAAATTATATTTTGGTGGGGCCAATAAAATGGTTTATTGGTCATTTGAAGTGCAATGTAAATTTTGTTCGTTTTGTATAATTAATTTGCAATTGGCAATTTGAGTGTCCATTGAACTTAATGTACATTGTACAGTAAAACTGAATTTTGTGAAATCGATTATTTACATAAAACCACAATTAGTAAAAATTATTTTCAGTTACATATTTAATAATGTTCCTTTTAAGACTAATATTTTTGTTAAATATTGATTGATTATTATTGATTGATTAGGACAGGGAGTACTTAGTCTTTAGCTAAACGGGTAAGCGACCCCGGCCCCCCGAGCTACTACTGTCTCTTCCTACTCCTTCAGAGATAGTAGTATCCCATAGCCTATAATACTATTCCAAAATTTCATATTCCTTGCTCAATACACCTTTCCTACCTCATCGTTTTTCCTTTCCTCTCCATTAAGCCGCGGGAATGCAGTGAGGAACTTTAACATTTTTAACCTTATAAAATGGCGGCGTCGTGGTTCGCCACCCGACACGTCTCGTTGCCCGTGGGGGCGAAATGTGGGCTGCGGATAACCACTCTGCTACATTGAACGATCGTAGCAAGTGGAAAGAAGTGGTCTCTGCCTACCTCAATGGGAAAGAGGCGTTACTGTATGTATGTATGTAGTATACGAGTATACTATGGTCTCTGCCTACCCTTAAGGGATATCGGCGTGAGTGTATGTATGTATGTATTTGAAATATATTTTTGTATCATCATCTCCGGTCCATATCATTGCAGGGGCATAGACCTTCCCTGATCAGGAGGGGGATTAGGTCGTAGTCTACCGCGCTGGCCTAGTGCGTGTTGGTAGACTTCACACACCCATGCGGCATGCAGATTTCCTCACGAAGTTTTCGTTCTCCGTTAAGTAAATTGATATCTATAATGTAGACCGTACATGAATTAGAAATAACTCAGTGAACCCACCACCTTACGATCGCAAGCCGTGTCTGGTACCACTGTACTGCGCCGTAATGTATGCACTGATTAATTCTAAAGTATGAACTTTGGCGGCGGAGTTTATATAGCATGCGCTGCGCTCCCGCGAAACCAGTGAACAATTAATTAGTTCTGCAGGTTTAATTTGTAAGCCAAGCCGCAATCGTGTCGCTGCTGAAAAAAGCAACCCAGTTTTTATTTTTAATACACAGTTTGCCTGTCCTGAATTTTATCTATTACTATTATAAAATTGTCAAATATAAAATTTTTTAAAGCCAAGACATTTGAAGAAAATAAAAAAGCTACTCATACTACCAATTAAGGGCGTCTGAAATCAAATCCGTCGATGTTTATTTGTTTGTTCGAGTTTCACGCAAAAACCAGCAGGTAGATTTTGGTCAAACTATTACTAGTCTCAGAGTTACTATTCTGATTTAAATACTGCGGTATGTTTCATTAAAATAGGTCCGGTAGAATTAAAGATACAGCTTGATCCTTGTTTTAGTAGTCGCTTTTAAGGTTTGAGAGCTCAAATAAGTGGTTCTAAGGTTTTAATATATATCTATGATTGTTTCGAGATTTCCCATGTAGCGGAAATCCGACATTCACGCGATTGGAGCCGCAAGCAAAAGCTAGTATATTAATAAATATCTTTAAGTTAATAATAAAATAAAAAATTGAAGATAAAAAGTCAAATTATAAGAACTTGATAAATAATTATATAATATAAAAGAGTATTTAATTTTTATCATTATCAAATTAGCATTTTACTTAAATTTGTTATGTTGTCTGTAATTTATCCAAACTAGCATCAGCATCATTGATGTCCCATCTGCTGATGTCACAGAAAATCTCAGCAGCAACAGCCCCACACAGCTCTAATAAAACGCTCTTACGCTTGTAGTAAGGCACAGTGTAAATTGTAAAGTTTTTAATTGCTTAACTCGTTTGGGACCAAATTTTTTTCCACAAGTTTTGTTCATTTTATGATAGTTTGAGGTGTAACAACATCACAAAGTAACAGTTAATATAAAATAGTTTTGTTTTTTAAATAAAGCTCTAAACATTTAATAACAATTGTTTAATAAAATAGTCCCAATTAGGAACTTTGGGCGATATATGAAATTTTTATAATCCTAGAACATAAGTATGATAAAAAAACCTGATTGGAAACGCTGACTTCGAATGGGTTAACAAAGAACGTCGTTTTAATGTTGTAACTATGAAGAGTATAAATATTTCTTGATTTACTACAGTGTTAGAATGCGATTACTTTTTGTTATATTAATCATCATCGTGATGATCATCATCAACTCATAGAAGTCCACTATCGGCCATGAGCGTTCCACTTAAAAAGGAGTACGGTCTACAATCTAGACACCAATCTACTCAACGGAGTAGAAAAACTTCGTGAGGAAACCTGCATGCCCACATGGGTGTGTGAAGTCTACCAACCCGCACTAGGGCAGCGCGGTAGACTGCGGCCGAATCCCTCTCCTGATGAGGAGAGGCCCGTGCCCCTGTAGCGGGGACGAATATGGACTGTAGATGATGATGATGAACCGACTACTCTTGGCATTATGATATATATATTGACATATCGATCGTTGGCAAAAACATTGACGGAACTAAAACTTATCTATTTTATATTATTACGTTTTTATTATATTTCTTTTTAATAACCCCCCCCCCCCCTCCCTCCAAATAAATTAATTTATAAGAAATTATAAATTAATTTAATTCATTTATTAATTAAATTAATTTGTAAGAAAGCCGGAAACGTTTATATTAGTAAAAAGTATGATGTCAGTAATAGCCTAGTGATATAAGCATGCATGTTTGTTGCGCTGATTATACGTAGTACTAAACGCAAACGTTTTATTTTGGTTGACCTCACCTTTGACCTCATCCTAATACGCCCATCTCACTCCCTCACTCACTTGTTTCATCGGAGTAAGCGAGTGAGAGCGCACGTCGCTAGTGTGGCAACACTGTTTTCAAATGCGACGTTGAATTGAACGTACGAGAACTCGCTCGGACGGTTGCGTCCCATAAATAGTACACTAATCTAGAAAAAAATACTAATTGGATTTAGTTAGCAGGGAAATAAGATAATTCTGCATAACAGGTCTACAAAGGCTTATGGACTTGAAATAAATTTTAATCGATAGAGGCCCCGCGGCTACAGTTTATTTTAAAAGTCACATTTGGGATAATTCAACAACTTTCGAGAAAAAAATATTTAAAATTCAGGTATATAGTATAATTGGTTACATTTTATGAACATAAAAATATTAATAAATTTGAAATCAACACAGTCATACGTTGGTATTTTGTATAAAAATGTCAGTTAATTTAAAAAATCGTAATGTATTACTATTTATTTAGTGGCACTCGCCGGCCGCTGCCGCGGCACGCTCGCTTCGCTCGCTCGGCTCGTGTATTTTCTACCGGATAAATTTATTTCAAGTCAATAAGCCTCTGTCGACCTATTATGCAGAGTTACCGGTGATAGTGCAGCAATGAGTCACCAAATCTGGAAGAATTGTGATAACTAAGCCACCTCGAGGATCGATCCTATTCACCGCTACAAACGACCGAACAGGTGAGCGGTAAGAACCCTCCTTATACATCCGCGGTCTGACTCCTCACCTTTCGTCCCGACACAGCTCGCAACCCTAAGATCAAGGGTCCATCAGCCAAACTAGCACAAATTATTAGCAAATTCGCTCACGCCCGCACATACTCGTACAGTCTACAACAACCGCCCACAGAGGAGTTAAGTGGAGGTCATCCGACCCTGACTCCTCCACATATTAAGTTATAAAATTCTATTTCGAATCCAAAGCACACACCTCTGACTTTTCGAAATCATGCGCGTATTAATAATTTAATAATTACTTATTACGGTCAGAGAGTACTTAATCTTATAGCTTATTCGGCAAATAGACTTACGTACACGGGTAAGCGACCCCGGCCTCCCGAGCTACTACTGTATCTTCCTTCTCCTTCCGAGATAGTAGTATCCTACATCCTATAGTCCTTCACCTAAATTCCATATTCCTTTCTCAATACACCTTTCCCACCTCATTCTCTTTCCTTTCCATTATGCCGTGGGAATGCAATGAGGATTTTTAATACTTTTGAACCTTATAAAATGGCGTCGTCGTGGTTCGCCACCCGACACGTCTCATTGCCTGCGGAGGCGAAATGTGGGCTGCGGATAGCCACCTTGTTACATCAAACGATCGTAGCAGGTGGAAGGAAGTGGTTTCTGCCTACCACAATGGGAATGAGGCGTGACTGTATTTATGTATGTAGTATGTAGTATGATTTCTGCCAACCCTTATGGGATATCAGCGTGAGTGTATGTATGTATGTAATTAATTTAACACGCTTCAAACTCGGAAAATATCGCGAGAAAACCTATATGCATGAGAGATTTCTTGACGGCGTTCATACGCCGACTTCACTTCGTTGGCGGACTTCATAGTCCGCCAACCGTAGGCCAGCGTGGTGGTTCAAAGTCTCGTTGATGATAATGATGTTATCAAAATGTAACTTCTTGCTTTGTAACCTATCAGATAGGTATATTACCATTACCACTACACCACGTCGTTATTGATGACGAAGCAGGCAGTGTCAGATAGTCTATGTATACTATTATAAAATTGTGAAACGTCAAATTTTCAAAAATCAAAAATATTTAAAAACAAACTACTCAGATCGACTAATTAAGGGCTTCTGAAACCAAATCCATCGATGTTTGTTTGTTTATTTGTTTGCTTATTTGTTCGGGATTCACGCAAAAACTAGTGGATAGATTTTGATTAAACTATTACAGTCTTAAAGGTACTACTACGACTTAAATACTGCGGTATGTTTCATCAAAATCAGTACAACAGAATTGAAGATACAGAATTGAAGGTTTTAGTGGCCGCCGTTAAGGTACGAGAGCTCAAGTAAAAGTAGTTCTTAGGTTTTTTTGTATAAATCAATGATTATGTCGGGATTTCCTTTGTAGTGGAAAAACGACATTCACGCGTACAGAGCCTCGGCCAAAAGCTAGTTACAAGTAAAGGTCGAAAGTGCGTCAACAAGAATAATCAAAACAATAGTTGTTAATGTAATGAGAGCCACCATGCAATTAACGAGCTGAGGAGATGGGCAAATACCCTTTAGGGTTGACGCATTAAAAAACTCGTTCTCAGCTTCTATCGGAATTGTATGTACATACTTCCACATTATATCATTGACGACTTTTGGCACAGTAACAGTGACCTTGCTCTCTATGCCAGTGAACCGCAGGTTCGAAACCCGGTAGGGACAAACTTTAAGTGATAAGTATAAATGTTTGCATCTGAATTATGGACGTATTTACCTACACATGTACATATATAGTAAGTTGTCTTTATCTATATAAGTATGTACATATATCGTAATCAAGTACCCAAGATACGGAAAATTCTAGTTTGGGACTAGATCAATGTGTGTGAAAGTGTATATTTTTTTAAGATTTCGTGCATTTTATCATTTTTGAAAAACATACCTAACCTAATTTTTTTCTGGGACTATGATTATCTATATATAATCTTTATATAAGTCATGAATACTTTTATGAGCATAATTTATATCTTTACCATAATATAAAATGAAATCTAGAGAGTATTATTATAATCAGCTTAATGGGATACCAGAATAATGGGCAGCAACCTTATTCAGTCTAAATCTACTGCGTTCTCCAAAGACACCTGCCTAGCGTGGAATTTATGGTAAATTTAAGAGGAAGAGGAATTTATGGCAATTTTAAGAGGAAAGCCCATATCTAGCAGTGGATTTCCACGGACTGATGATCGTGATGATATTTTAACTGAAACTGTAATAGTTAAAGCGAGCCAAGCTGACGTCTCAGTACATACCGCAAGAAGCTCTAAAAGCAGTGTAGCAACTCGCATAATATAAACTAAGCTTTAAAATTTTATAAATTAAAAATTACAGAAACTATAGTTTGTCACATAGTACGATCCTCACACACCTCTCTCGCCTCATCCACATCCATACATCTTCTCATACACTTCCGTCGATTAAGGGTGCTACGGATTTGTTCTTTTTGAAACAAGTTGTTGATTTGATCAAGATAAGTTTTTCCTAGGTGCACTCTTTTGACACTTGCATTCAAATTTTCCCAGTGTATTTCGTTTCGTCAATCGAATCTCACTCATCCTTTCTAAATGGCCAAACCATTAAACTTATATATCTTATATGTCATATCTAAAGAAACAAAAAGTTGAAAGTCTAATGGTTCGGTCCTTTAGAATGAATGAGTGAGATTCGATTGACGAAACGAATATACCGGGCAAATGTGAGTGGAAGTGTCGGGAGAGGGCGCCCAGGAAAAACTTACTTTAACCATATCAACAACTTATTTCAAAAAGGTCGAGTTCGTAGCACCCTTAATCGACGAAAGTGTATGAAAAGATATATGGATGTGGATGAGGCGAGAGAGGTGTATCAGGATCGTAGTATTTGCCAAACTGTGGTTTCTGCCTACCTTTATGGGATATCGGCGTGAGTGTATGTATGTATGTGTATGTAAAAAGTTCAAAGATGATGTAGTTTAGCAAGAAATACAAATATCATTATCATTAATTCTGTAACACATGAAGACTGAGAACTATGTCAACAAGAGCAATCAAGAAAATAGTTGTGGTAATGTAATGACAACCATATAACAATTAATGAGGAGCTGTGTTGAACCAAACACCCAGCGGTACAACAGGGCTGACGCTTCGAGAATTTTAGGCTTTTCTTTAACAAATATTTATACATACATACATACATACAGTCACGCCGATATCCCACAAGGGTAGGCCGAGACTATAGTAGATACTACATACATACATACATACAGTATCGCCTCTTTCCCATTGGGGTAGGTAGATACCACTTCCTTCCACCTGCTACGATCGTTTGATGTTACAAAGTGGCTATCCGCAGCCCACAGTTCGCCTCCGCAGGCAATGAGACGTGTCGAGTGGTGAACTACGACGCCGCCATTCTACAAGGTTCAAAAGTATTAAAGTTCCTCATTGCATTCCCACGGCGTAATGGAGAGGAGAGGAAAAAGGATGTGGTGGGAAAGGTGTATTGAGAAAGGAATGTGGAATTTAGGTGAAGGACTATACGATACTACTATCTCGGAAGGAGAAGGAAGAGACAGTAGTAGCTCGGGGGGCCGCGGTCGCTTACCCGTATACTTAAGTCTATTTGCCGGACAAGCTAAAAGACTAAGTACTCCCTGATCTATATTTATTTATTTATTTATATTACAAATATTTATTTATTTATATTACACTTCATACATAAAATATGTACAGGCGGACTTAATAACTTCGGCATTTTCTACCAGTTAACCTTAATAAGCAAATATAAGCTGGTACTTGACTACACTGGTAAGTGGCGATGTAATCTGAGTTGGTAAAACGTACTAGCTTAATAAAAACCTGTTCAATCTTGTCATTATAATCGGACGGAAATACTGACGCAGAAAAACAATTTCCAACTGATTCACCCTCATTATAATCATTATCATGATTACTTCATTCGATTGATCCCTCACTTATTAAAGGTTTGTTTAAAGGTTTGCTGTTGGAGAATTCAAGTTTGAGTTAAGCTAGCTTTTGTAGATGAGTTATACTATCCATTAGTATGAACGATACGAACGATAAGAACGATACGAACGATATGAACGATACGAATGATACGAACTATATGAACGATACGAATGATATGAACGATACGAATGATACGAACTAGTATCAATGAGAAAAATAATTTATAAGCCCCATCAATGGAACCGGTCAGGTAATTGGGAAATAAATCTTCACTTTCAGCTGTCTCACGAATGTAGCAAATATTAATCATTTCTATTTTCAGAAAAACGAAATTTACTTTAGAAACACTATAAATTGTTTTGAAATTTCTGTACTTGTCTAGGAGACGGTAGATACTTCTCTTAGAAAGGCTGCATACATCTATTACACTAATATCATCCCCGGTCCATATTCGTCCCGACTGCAGGGGCACGAACCTCTTGTGATCAGGAGGGGATTAAACCGTAGTCTACCAAGGTGGCTTAGTGCGGGTTGGTAGACTTATCATACCCATGGGGCATGCAGGCTTTCCTCATGAAGTTTTCCGTCAGTTGAATATATTGTAGACCCATACACCCGTATGAAGCGATTTGCTTCTGCATTCATAATACATGCAACTAAAGACTGGAATAATGTCCCTGCGTCAGTATTTCCGTCCAATTATAACGTAGATGTCTTTAAAACAAGAGTGAATGAGTTTTTATTAAGCTAGTACGTTTTACCACTCTAGATTACATCGCCACTTACCATCAGGTGGGATAGTAGTCAACTATTGGCTTAAATATGGTAAAAAAATAAAAATAAGTCAGTGGTACGGGACCTGGATCGAACCTACGATTGCAAGCCGTGTCTAGCACCACTAGACCAATGTGTCACCAATGTGCCACCAATAATCATTATCATCCCCAGTCCATATCGTCCTCACTACAGGGGCACGGGCCTCCCCTGATCAGGAGGGGGATTAGGCCGTAGTCTACTGCGCTGGCCTAGTGCGGGTTGGTAGACTTTACACACCCGTGCGGGCATGCAGGTTTTTCACGAAGTTTTCCTTCTCCGTTATGTACATTAGTGTCTAAAATGTAGACCGTATATGAATTACAAATAATAACTCAGTAGTACGGGACCAGGATTCGAACCCATGACCCTTCGATCGTAAGCCGTGTCTAAAACCACTACACCACAAATGTGCTACCAACGAACCACATTAATATAATTGATTTAGCTGCACACATTGATCTAGCTTCAAATTAGGGTTCCCCGTGTCCTGGGTACTAGACTACAATATATTATATACACGAATCGGGTATAAACACTCGTGCTCATCACACAGAGTTTGTCCTTACCAGCATTCGAACCCGGTACCAATTGACACAGAAAGGAGGATCACTACCACGACACCAGTCAGTCGTCAAAAAAAAACATTGAATATTTTGAAATATACTTTTACCAAACAACGAAATCGTACAACCCTAACCGGAGAGGAGTCAAGGCGGAATGTTAAATTAAACCAATCCGTTACAAAAACTTAGTTAACAAAGTGAAGTTTACCAACAGATAAATTTATCCAGTGTACACTTAACAGCATTGTTGTATCATACAACTGAATAATTTACTACCGCTCATTATCGTTGCTTTGTTAGAGAGGATTATTAATTAGAAGAGATTTAGGGTGATTTCACACACCAACAGTATGAAAACAAATCCTAACCAGGAGTTATATACCAGAGTATTTTTGAAAAATTATTTTAAACGCTTTCTATACCCGTGTATAAATATTTATTTAACTAGGTTTTGCCCGTGGCTTTTCCCGCGTTAATATCGGTTTTCCATCACATCGGAGATCCCGAAACAGTAATTTATATAAAAAACCTAAGACCACTTTTACTTGAGCTCAAGTACCTTAACGGCGGCTACTAAAACAGGGACCAAGCTGTATCTTCAATTCTATTGGACCGATTTTGATGAAACATACCGCAGTATTTAAGCCAGAATAGTACCTTTAAAGCTATAATAGTTAGACTAACATCAACCCGCTG
>WUAW01013696.1:1900-14775 GCA_017165845.1 Thaumetopoea pityocampa | reverse complement strand
GTCCACCTTGTGTAAGGCCTGCCCACGCTTCGCTTTCCAGTTCGTGGCCGCCACTACAACACCTTGCGGCCGCAACGGCTATCGGTTGTTCGTGCTATGTGCCCTGCCCATTGCCACTTCAACCTACTGATACGCTGCGCTATGTCAGTTACTCTTGTTTGTCTACGGATCTCTTCATTTTTGATTCAATCACGCAGGAAAACACCAAGCATAGCTCTCTCCAAAGCACGTTGAGCAACTGAGATTCCTCATAAGGCCCATAGTTAGCGGCCACGTCTCAGTACCATAAGTCATCACTGGTAAAACACACTGGTTGAAAACTTTCGTCTTCAAGCACTGACGTATTGTGGAGGAAAAGACGTCCCGTAGTTTCCCGAACGCTGCCCAGCCGAGTTAGATTCGACGAAATACCAGATTGAAAAGGTTCAATATTCAGCAGTGGATGGGACAGAAAATTAACCTCTTAGGCACCACTATAGGGACTCACTCTAGTACCGCACGCGCTCACCTTTTGAATTAAACGATCGATATAGCATTGATCAATAATAGCATTGTTCGTCGCACACTGTAGGTTTTATCGCTTACACATAATTCTCGTTGAACCGTACAGGGAAACAGCCCCCGCCGCAACGTTCGGCCGTGCCTGACAAGTTAAGAGGTGACGTACCCGACTTCAAAGTGATAGTGACGTCAGCGACGGGCGGAACTATCCTCCCCTGTAGCGTGAGTCCGCGCCGCGCGCGCAGCACCACCGCCTCCGGCTGGCACTTGTCGTGCCCCACTACCTGCTGCGGTCCACTGGGGTCGAACAACAGGGTGAACGAGGACGCCGTCACTGACATCACCTGACCCTGGACACACACGCCGTACAGCTGTTATACACACTCAGTACCGCGTACTCGTTCGGTAATGGGAAGTAATGGCATTAACCTGTCAGGTATGAACGAATCGATTCCCTGCTGGAGAGCCAAGGAAAAGGTGTGACTGTATGTATGAGAAGTATATAGTACAGTAAAATTTTATACTTCCCTTGGATAGATCAGTCTGTTTTTGCGACATCCCCAACTAATTACAAACAAAACCCTCACTTGGTAAAATTTATGAAAACACCTAGAATGGCCCCTGACTTTTTGGGTTTCGATTTTTTTTTATTTCTATAAAATACAATTTTGTAAATGTATTTTACTTTAAAATTAACTCTGAAAGTACTATAATCAACTAAAAATGTTAGCAATGCTAATTAGAAAGCAGAAATTTCATCGCTCAGAATCTGGTACTTACATCGGCCATGTATTCCGTGTGCTCAAACAGATAGCTGTCGGCTGAATCCTTGCGGGGCTTCAAGGGCCCCACGTCCTTGGACTCGCGCTCGTCGATCGCGATGTGCAGCACGAGGTCCGGCACGGGGTCGGGCGAGGTCACCTTCACCACCACGGCGTGAGTGGTCGACACCAAGTACACCGTCTGTACAATTTATCAAAAACTCATTACACATCAATCAAAAATATCTGCTTTGTTTCATTACCTGGTCTAAGTAATCACACACCACTCAACTGATTAGCCATCAACTACTGCACAATTAATCTGTTATTTTTCACCAGATACTGTACTGAATTGATCTTCAAATCAGAATTTTTGAAAAAATAACAATTGTAATTTTAAATAATATCCAATAATCGAATATGTTGTACTTATAAACAATATCGAATAATAAATAATACCATATATTCGAATTATGATGTAATTATAAGTACATTGGTGCAGTGGTTAGACACGACTTAAGATCACGGGTGCGCACCCAGACTCATAACCCTGAGTTATTCCTAATTCATGTGCCGTCTATATTGTAGACACCGGTGTACTCAACAGTGAAGAACTTCGTAACCTGCATGCCCGTATGGGTGTGTGAAGTCTACCAATCCGTGCTAGGCCAGCGTGGTAGCCTGCGGCGTCTAAACATAACTGACAGCACCAAAATTGTAACTATCTCGTTTCGTTTAACATTAAAAAAAGATAAAAAAGGACTAAATCTAATATCTAATAAATAATCTAATCTGTTACCGCCATTACCATTACCGAATTACCATCACTGTCGCCGGACCCATTAAGCTGTGTCTAGTGGGGAGAGAGCGAGGCAGGGAGTTACGTGGTAAACGCGTGGACTCGCGATGATCAACAGGGTTAAATGTACTTACAGTAGTATATGGTGCTGATTCTGTTGTAACAAAATCTAACCAAATTTGGTCCCTCCCTGTCTTTTTCTAATGTCAAACGCCAAAACGAGATAGTAAACATTTATAGCGAGTACCGACCTGCGTTTCTGTTAAACGGTTCAAAAAAATGTTGCATTTTTGAGTATTTTTAGTCCGTATATTCCGAGATCGCCTCTAAATCTTTTAATTTTGACGTGACTAAACGAAACTGACAGCACTAAAATTGTAGCTATCTCGTTTTAGCACTTGACTTTAGAAAGAGATAGGGAGGGACTAAGTTTAGTTAAGTTCTGTTACAACAGAATTAACACCAATAGCTCAGTTGCAAGTTCGACCTCCTGATTGTTGACAACGAATTGGCGAGTTGACAGAATGTTTAAAAATTAAAATTAATGATTAAATAATAATTGTAAAGTGCTATTTAGATAAATGTTCATTTAAATAGTTACGTCATTGACGCCTCACGTATCGAAATCAATCAAAACGTATACAACAGGTCGTTCGGCCAGCGAGGACCCTCGCTGGAATCTACTCAACGGTAGTTCACTCGCGAATGAACGAAAGATTCTTGTTAATTACTTACCGTTATATTAATCTTAGTTTTGTTTATTTGATTAATCAGATGTAATAAATAGGAGTTTGAATTAAGCTTTAATGTGCATTCGTTTAATAATGTTATAACGATAAAAAGCTTAATACAAATATAGAAAAAACAATTATTAATTTATTAAATTTTCTCTTGGGAAAATTAAGATTTTTTTATCTGTGAGTCACGTGATTGGAAACGCTAGTCAGAAAACGTGACATCTACGTTCAATAAACATTAATTTGACAATGTTTTTGGCTTATCAAACTTATTTTTTGGTATTTTATTACTTTTGCACAGTGCAGGATTTTATATAATAAAATCCTGCACTGTGCAGAGCCCAGCACTGACAGTGATTTTTCACGTTCAACACTTAAATTCGCAGTTGAATTTTAAGCAAAATCAATTTTGCACATAACCTTACTTTTTTTATTGCACAATGACGTCACTCATACTGTCACGTGACCTTTCTGAATGTTGTGAATGTCGGTTTTCCGCAACTTGGGAAAATCCAAAACAACCATAGATTTATATAAAAAGTCCTAGAACCACTTTTACTTGAGCTCTCGTACTTTAACGGCGGTTACTAAAACAGGCATTAAACTGTATCTTTAATTCTATTGGACCGATTTTGTAACAGTTTGATCAAAATCTACCTGCTGGTTTTTGCGTGAAACTCGAACAAACAAACAAACCGATGGATTGGTTTCAAAAGCTCTTAATTAGTCGATCTGAGTAGTTTTTTTTTTTAATATCTTGATTAACAAAATATGACATTTAGCAATTTTATAGTATAATAGTATAAGATGGTGTTAGTGGTGTGCACTGACGGTGGGCACGAGCGCGGCAACGTCCGCGTGCACGTGCGGCGGCGTGAACCGGTGGCAGCCGCGCGGCGTCAGCGTGTACAGGTCCGCGTGCGGCACGCAGTGCTGGCTGGCGCCTGCCGGCACCTCTAGAACGCGGCGCCAATTCGTGCTCTCCAGCTCCACCTGCACCAATGCGTACACGTTACACGCCCCTTAGAACACACTTCATACACGTTACTCTGCGCAGCGCTGACATAATAATAGCATCACTCTGTCACTTGCCGTGTGCGATGTACGAACCAGCTGAAGCATATACGTGGACAGCGGTTCTCCTGCTATTGAACTAACGTTTATTTCGATCTCCGAGACGCTTCACGTGCGGAGACTGTAGTGAATCCCCCCTTTTTAAGGAGTAGGCCCATGTGCATCAGTTCATGATATTGTTCGTGCATCTCACTGAATACTTAGGTGGGTACCTACAAATATACCAATAAATCTACAAGAAGGCGGTACCTACCTATACTATAACAATTCTGTCTACCTTCATTTATCATTAATATTTAGACGTTCCATTAGCACTACGCAGCAATTTGTGTAACACAAATGTTAATAAATATAATTCAAAATTTTGATTCAGAGTCAGATTTTTTATACATTCGCCAACCCTGGAACGAAACAATTATAAACTATGAAAGAGGTTCACAGATTTTTTATATGGCCTGTATTAGGCAAAATATTTCTGTGAGGATGAAGAGCTTTTAGACTTACAACTTTGGGTGTGCTAGCCCCAGGAGACCGATTTGCCTTTAAGACACTAAGTCACGGGAGCACAGCAAGTGTTCCACTATTTTTACATCGGTTCAAGATGTTTGAGAGAAGGTTCAATGCAAGGCAGGACCACAAGAGGATTAATGTAACGCCTTCGGAGATATCACGTCTTATCAGTACCTTTGAAGTAACTAAATGATTATCACATTTATTTTGAGCTCGGTTTTCCCTTTCTGCACGTTTTATACTGATATACAATATAAATAAACCAAGTATGAGGAACAGGAAGGATTACATTTTACATTAATGGTGCTTATTATTATTATATCGTAATATGCATGGTAATACTAAACCTGTTGCTTTATTGCTGCTAATAAAACTAACCATAATTCACGAGTCCTTCGTATGTGATGTTCACTTGAGATTGTCTTGATATGACATGCACTACCACTCTCCGGATATGACGTGCACCAATAAACAACGTCAGGCCATAAACCTCTTCCATTAAGCCACTTCCGCACTTGATAGTGAATAGATATTGTAAATTAATATAGATGTCTTTAAGACAAGAGTGAATAGGTTTTTATTAAGCTAGTACATTTTATAACTCTAGATTACATCGCCACTTACCATCAGGTGGGATTATTGTCTTAGTTTATGGAGTTTGACCAATATGGTACAAAGTCAAATACTAGCTTAAATAAGGTAAAAAAATTATGTTAATAATGTTAATATATGATAAATGAACGTTAATATATGATAAATTATGTTCGGCACGGTCAACTCAGTCACTCACCTCGACGTCGTGTGTGGAATGAACGCGCAGCACATATCCAGTGTGCTCAAAGTCAGGCACTTCCGTGCGCTCCTTGGTGACGGCCACGTTGTGACGCGGTTCATTCCAGCACAGCCGCACACTCGGCACTGAGATTTCCACGCTGCCCGGGAGAACCTCCTCGAATGTATACTTGCTGTCTGATAATAGAAATAGCAATGGTATCAGTTCTGATGTGATACATCATCATCATTTCAGCCCGTAGTTGTCCACTGCTGAACATAGACCTCTCCAATCGAATTCCAGCGCGACCAGTCCATAGCCACCTGCATCCAGCGAGACCCAGCGATCCTCACCAGGTCGTCGGTCCATCTCGTAGGTGGCCGTCCCACACTGCGCTTGCTAGTTGCTGCGCTTGGTCTCCATTCAAAAATCTTTTTGCCGTGCCGTGATGTGATGTGATACAACTTGAGCAAAATTTCGGTTCTCCCCTCTTTTTCTAATGCCAAACTTCAAATCACTTGGGGGTTTCACCATCTATATCACACTTCAAATCAAATCACTTGGGGGGTTTCACCATCTATAGGTTTAAGTGTGGCAGGAGTGGCAATATCGGAAAAGGGAAGATCTTACGGCTAGACAGGTGTTATGTCTGAAGGGGCCTGCCACCGCCCGACGGGTGACGTCTGGACGTTGAATATACGCTAAGTTGCCGTTAAACTTTATCAGTATGATTCAGCCTTCTTTGATAGTGTCGATATTCAAGAATTGCGCCATCTGTCGAGGATGCGCCGTACTGTATATCGAAGTAGGTCGCCACAGTCACTTGAATTTCTATTTCATAACCTCAATTTAACAATATACATACTCCTGTCTTGCAATTTATTATTATATATTTATTTATTCATATTATAAATAAGTTACGTGAAAAAAATACAAGAAAACCAATTTAATCTGTTTGGCTGTGGAAATAAATTATACTCAGATCATAATATAATAATAATATAATTAATAATTGATTTCTGATCGCAAACTGGTCAAACCAGGCAGGTTTTATTCACATTTATTATTTTTCTATCCTAAACGGGTATAGAGACAATCGCAACTAGCCGCTTTGTAGATACCCAAAATAGTTTGTACTATCTATTTTCTATCCAGAGTATCACCGTATCTAGACCATAGGTTCTCAACGTGGTCGATAACGCCCCCTTAGCGACGTTGATAAAAATTGGAAGACTCCATAAAAAAATATTCTCAAAGTGGGCGGTGGGTAAAAAGGTTGAAAACCTATGATCTATTTCCGTCCGATTATAATAAAGGTGCTTTAAGACAAGAGTGAATAGGTTTTTGTTAAGCTAGTACGTTTTACAGCCCTTTGTTACATCGCCACTTACCATCAGGTGGGGTTGTAGTCAAATACTGGCTTAAATATTGCAAATAGAGAATGATAAAGTACGTTGATGTCCCGATACTCACTGACAGCGGTGGTGAACTTCTCCTCGCCCACGTAGCGGCCGTCGACGGAGAGCGGGCGCAGTGTCACCGCTAGGGACTCGCAGGCCGCCGGCTCCTTGCACAGGACGCGCCCGAACAGCTTGCCCTTCAGCTGGGAGAACGCTACACCGTCCACTGGGCCATTGGTTACCGTCACCACTTGCGACGCCGGGTAGAACCTGAACGGAACAGATGCGGTGCACTGTATGAGCCCAATACACTTGTACACACCGCTCATCCAACAGCACTCACTCCATTAACACATATCTTGATTCAAATTATTATTTAAAATTTAAAACCGCACCATCATCACTTGGATAGTTGGCGACCTACCGCTGTGCGTTTCTCGTGCAGTTTCTTAACGTGCACCACCGTCCTGTGGAATGAGCTCCCAGCGGCTGTTTTTCCAAGCGGATACCACTTGGGGACCTTCAAGAAACGAGCTTACACTTTTCTTAAGGGCAGACAACGCACTTGCGGTCCCTCTGGTGTCGCGGGTGTCAATGGCCAACGGGACACCCTCGCCATCAGGTAACCCGCTTGCCCGTTTGGCCTCTCTTATAAGAAATAAAAAAAAAATATTTTTATTAAATATTTTTTTTTATATAAATAAAAAAAAATATTTACTGGCATCATTCCGTGGCATCGGCATAATAATAGCGTCATTCCATCTACTTCTGTGGATGCTGTGAGAACCAGCTATGGTCTGTACCAGGATAATGAACAGCAGCGTTATGCTGTTATTAAATCAAAATCTACTGCACTCTCCAAAACACCTGCCATGTGTGGAGATTATGACAAATCCCCCCTTTTTAAGGAAGTGACCCACGTCCAGGAGTGGACTTCTACGGGTGTACTTCTTTATGATGGTGATGATCTCATATACATTCTAAACGATGGCAGTTCCTCCTTAAAGACGTTCATAATTCATTTTTAATTTCTTTTGACTCATTAACGGGATCGTATGTTCCGCAGTACAGGCTCGCCTGGTGTGGAACTGCACAATATTACATACTTGTAACTAAATGCTATACATTCTTTACAACCGTGTAATTTTGCTTTGTATTAAGATTATTCTCATTCTCATCGTCTCAGCGACACAGGCTCTAAGTAAAATCATTAATTGTATGATGTGTCTGCTCCTATTATATTTTGTTTGGAAAAGTTGTCTCGCCGGTAATTCCACAAGGTTCGTGTGTTGTCTAAATATTTATTAAATGGTCAATAAATACATTCGGTGAATTTTGGCGGCGTCCCCAGTGAAGCATCATTTGAAGTTTTATTATAATGTTTTATATTAATTTATTTGTGATGTTTAATATATAAATTTGGTGATTTTGTTTTTTTGTATTAATCATCAATAATCGTGAACAATGTTGAAACATTGGAATAAAATTGCGACTAACATAGCAAAGTGACCATATTTTTTAAGGCTATATACTTGCGGAATTTGCCTGATCAGTGTTATTCGTCGGGTTGACTTTAAAACTCCCAAGAAGCAATTAAATAAGACACACCGATATTTTATTGTTAACTTGAAAAAATATTATGACTTCAAAAACATACACTCGATACTGGCAGTGATGGCGTGAATTCACAGCAGATTGCCGCTATGAAAAATAGAAGAAATACATTCGGTGCTTGCAGTGCACTCACTGTAGGCCGTTCCTCTGCTCGCTGTCAGTGACGCCGACCTCGGCGATGTAGGTGCCGGGCGGCAGGTGCGTGCACCAGCGGCCGCCGTACTCGACCGCCACCAGCATGTCGGTGGCGCCGTTGGGCATCACCAGCACCACGAAGCGTTCCTCCGGCGGGCTCAACGAGCCGCAGACGCGCCAGCGCGCTACCACGCCCACGGGTGCAGCGAGGGGTCCGCTCGCGCTCACCGTCAGCTCGATGTTTTCGAACTCGCATTGTTCTACGTCAAACGAAACTACGCTCAAGTACAAGCACGTTTTTGAAGTGAAACCATTTGAGGAGAGATGGGGAAGCAATTTATTATACTATTGTAAAATTGTTGAATGTCAAATTATGTAAATCAAAAATGTTTCAAAAAAAAATACTACTCAGACCGACTGCTTAAGAGCTTCCGGAACCAAATCCGTTGATGTTTGTTTGTTTGATCAAACTTCAAGCAAAAACCAGTGAGTAAATTTTGGTCAAACTATATTTAAGACTAATCTTAAAAGTACTAATCCAACTGAAATACTGCGGCATGTTTCATTAAAAAAGGTCAAGTAGAATTGAAGATACAGCTTGACCATTATTTTAGTAGCCGTCGCTAAGGTACGTGAGCTCAAGTAAACGTGGTTCTAAGGCTTTTTATATAAATATAGAAATATTTCGAGATTTACCATGTAACTAAAAACCGACATTCACGCGGTCGGAGCAGTGAGCAAAAGCTAGAGATACATAAAAATGTCTAACAAAATATAACAACTCACCATGCTCGAATCTAAGTATGTATGTGGCCGGCTGTAGGTTAGTTAGGGTGAACTTGCCGGCGGCGTCCGAGGAGCCGACGGGCGCGCCGTCCAGCCACACCCGCACGCCGGGCACGCCGCTGCCCCCCGCCGAGCGCAACAGGGAGCCCACCACGTTGAACCCGACCACCTGTCGGAGACACGCTACAGTGGATGGCTTTACGACTGACTTTCGAAAGGTAGCAGATTCAATCCCGGTCCCGTACCAGTGAGTTATTTCTAATTCGTCTACGATCTGCATTGTAGACACTAATGTACTCAATGGAGAAGAAAATTTCGTGAGGAAACCTGTATGCCCGCATGGGTGTGTGAAGTCTACCAATCCGAACTAGGCCAAAGTGGTAGACTACAGCCTAATCCCCCTCCTGGTCAGGAGAGGTCCGTGCCCCTGTAGTAGGGACGAATATGAACTAGGGGTGATGTATAAACATCCCCAGGTTCAGAGAAATGTGGTGATTTCACTACCATCTTTATTTTAAATTTCTTTCATCGGCAGAATCTCAAGAAGGCATAGCTTTCAGGAATAAGTAAAAACTATAAAAAATAATATTAAACCTTAAAATTAAAGTTTAACCTTATTTCTTAAAATTTATTACAATAATAAAATGTGTTTTATTATTGATCAATATCCCCGCCTGTCACGCGGGAGAAAGGGCGATTCCCCGCCAAAGAACCAGTCCATATCGTCCCCACTACAGGCGCACGGACCTCCCCTGATCAGGAGGGGGGTATTATTTGATTAGTTCCTTTAGTAGCTATGGTTTCATAGCATATGTAACATACATCCTGTAGGTTTCGGTTTTGTTGTCATGGACATTCAGATTCAACGCCCACAACTGGCATTTGTACATATTATAAATAAGAGTTCAACATTGGAATGGGAATCTTGTAGGTAAAATGTGTTATCTCGCACAGTGCTGCCATTTTTATTGATTTGATTATTACATTTTTTTCATAGATTAATTAATAATTCAATTTTGGTTTTATCATCCTGACCAAATTGTATTTACATCCTGAATTCATCACACATGTAAGTTCAAAATGTAAATACAGACCATGTGTCGGTCGACGCGGGCTTTTTAAAAGATAATTTATGAAATCATCATAATCATCATCCCCAGTCCTTTTTAGCCACTACAGGGACACGAACCTCCCCTGATCAGGAGGGGGACTAGGCCGTAGACTACCGCGCTGGTCTAGTGCGGGTTGATAGACTTCACACACTCATATGAGCATGCAGGTTTCCTCACGAAATTTTCCTTCTCCGTTAAGTATATTGGTGTCTACAATGTAGACCGTACATAAATTACAAATAATAACTCAAGTGGTATGGGACCGGGATCGAACCCACGACTTTTCGATCGTGAGCCGTGTCTAGCACAACTACACCACCAATGCACTTATGAAATTTATGGAACCCTCGACTATAACAGTATAAATAGTTATTTATTGCTTAAGAAAAATGGTGTGATAATTTAGGTCACTAGTTAATTTCGCATTAATATTTAAAAGAACTGTTCTGATGAATGTTATGGAAGAAAAAATTTTACTAATTCACGAAAACGTGAATTTATTTTAACGAGGACGCCCATTAAAAAAACGATCGTCAGGAGACGCCATTCAAAAGTGATAACTCTGGGAAGAGTGCGCATTAGTTAGATTTCTTATGAAAAAAGACAAGGACAAGTCATTTCCATTGTAACAGTCATCACACGACAAAATCTTACATCGAGTAATTATGTTCTCACCTATTAACCAAATGTATTATTTATTTTTTAAAAACCACGATAATCTACCTTCAGTAAAAAAAAAATATAGTAGACATACATACAATCACACTTTTTTCCAATAAAAACCAAGGAATAAACGGGTAGTCAGAATAAATTAAGTACAAGTTAGTTAAATTAGTTTATCTAAAAACTTACCTCAAAAGCATTTTCGATATAAAGGCTATCGTGTGTCACGGAGAAAGGGACACTCTCGGGCTTCACAATGTAGCTGACAGCAGATTGTCCCGGGGTCGTGGACAGGACTTGCAGGTTGTACTCTCCGCCAGGAACAAGTCCAAAAGAGAACTCTCCGAATGTATCAGTAACAGAATGACAGATTGGAGAACCAGGGACATCTTTCAGCAGCGATGTTCTGCAACCCTTCACACGGAGTTTAGGACTTTCCTAAAAAAAAGATTAATATTCAGTGATACTTATTATTATTATATACATACATTAAACTCAATTTTTGAGTTAATGCGCTCAGAGATACGTAGATCGATTGGAAAAATTAGATTTTTTTTTTATTAATAAGAACTACTTGATGAATGTCACAAGAAATAGTATTATAAGCCAATAATATTAAATACCTAACCACAACCTTTGTCCTAAATTCCCATTTTCCCTACACTTACGTTCAGATATCAACGCGAGAAATAACTACCTTCAATATTTAAAAAAGAAAAAGATTTTTTTTACATATTTCGAAAGTATGATACCCAAAGAATACAGTGTGTTTGCAATAGGACTAACGATAATTTATGGCGAAGTTATAATGACAATTTTATCGACGAAAATATTCAAATGACGATAATTTTTGAACTATGCAACGTAAAACTATGATTTTAGTATGATTATTCAGATAATATCAAATTCTATTTGATGATACCAACAAAAGTTAACATTAAAGGGCTAATTTTTGCGATAAGTTTAAAAAAATAAAAGAAAATCAGAATTTTTTGATTAAAACTAAAACAAATTAATCTTTTTAAATTATTTTTGGTCATTATTTTTCATTTTTGTGTTTTTATTTAATGACATATTATTGGATTTCAAATGAAATTTTTTGTTCATCTGTATGACGGGCACATAAGAAATAAGCACTATTTTTGTGTAGTCACATAAAACATAAATTTAAAAATTTAGCCCCCCCCCCCTATTCCTAGAGGAGGATACATGGGGGCGTTTTTGTCGATAAAATTGTCATTATAACATCGCCTTAAATTATCGCTAGCCCTATCCCAAACACACTATACTGACCAAAAGAAAAAATGTATTTCTAAGGGTATTTCTCGCCTTAAGTTAAAAAAATGGATGGATGTGGATAATGATTAAATCAAAGCTGACATCTTAAGCTTGCAAAAGACAGATGTCTTTGCAAGCTTGAGATGTCTGACTTTGTAGTGATAAAAACCCGCTAGTTTTTATAAAATTGATGTAGGTGTGTGCAGTTAAGGGGTGAATCGATTTGGTTGCTCATGAGTTTATATTGGAACATCATATACATCTGTTTGTCACATTATGGTCAGAGGGGTAGATATATCAACTTGTCTCGAATATTCTATCAATGTTTGCTGAACCATGGCATTAAGAAAATTTTTATTCATATTGCATTATAATATTCAACAATTGGGCAGTGCGGTGGGTCCTATGGTCCCGGGAAAACCAGGCAAGTGCAGCCGCCTAATGAGGAGACTGGGAATGTACAGGAAGTACAAGTACTCACGTGGCTTTCTCGATTTGTAGCTCCTTCGATAACTCGACACACCGCGTCGATTTTTCTTGGGTTTTTTTATATATCAAGGGGCATTCCGTGCGCGAGCGGGCTTCGTTCATTTTGTCAACTAATTCTTCGGCTACCCTCCCCTTCGCACACACTTGTACTTTTAAGAGGGTACGTTAGGAACTTTTGGAAAGGAAGGGATGATGAAGATTGCGCGGGGGATTCTGTCACCGGGAGTGTAAGCGATTAAACCGC
>WUAW01013665.1:19962-34022 GCA_017165845.1 Thaumetopoea pityocampa | reverse complement strand
AAACTAAACAATATCAGCTGTTTCAACAGGCGGCCATATTTTATAAAGGTTAAAATGGGTTTACAACGCTTATAAAGTAAGGTCCTTCTGTAAAATGTAGAGAGTTTACTAAATAATTACTGAACATTTTAGTACTAATATGTGTTTATGAATAATATCATACTTAAAACGAATTCACTTAAAACAATCTTATAAACCTTTTGTAAGTTTTTATGAATCAGACGCTTTTAATGTTTAACAGACAGCTATCGGTTTTCACGCATTGAAATTAATTAAGATTAATAATATTTTGTGAACAAAGTTTTCACGTCATAGACAGATACAAACATTAAAAACATAGGAGAGTATTTCACATGTAATGATTTGCAAAAATAATAATGATGACAGTGAAATAACATACAATCATTTTAAGTATAATGTATTTAATTCCTATTGATCCATCATCATCTTTAATTCATGGAATTCTACTACTGGACGACTGCTGGACCCTTCACAAGAGAGAGGGTTTTGCCAAAATCTCTACGCTCAGCAGGATAATGTTGCTGCTAATTATCGTAGTGCATCCCTCATTTGGTTCTCACTGCATCTACTGGAAGAGATTACCTATATCATATTTGTTTAACTATTTACCCGACTGCGCCAGAAGAAGAGTTATATTTTTCCAGTGTATATCTTCTTCTTCTGGTCGTTATTAATCCCGGCTGCCATTGCCAGGGTCCGTCTTCTTATTAAGTTTCCGCCACTTTGCTCGCTCTTTGACATCCTCAATCTTAAGTCCATTGGCTTCCATGGCCCTACGTCGCAACATCCAGCCAGCGCTTCTTAGGGCGGCTCCGAGACCGTGCTCCAGGGACAGCCATATCGAGGTGTCTCCTACCGACGTAGTCTCTGGGCCGGCGCATTACGTGACCGAAACATTTTTCGAGTTTGTGTATTTCTTTGTCACGCTCTGTAGCCTAAGCGGCTTAATGGATTTTAGCTTAGGAGGCGTTGTTAGATCCGTCTTAACTGTGAGAGTGACATTGGGTACATCGAAATTTACTTATTTTTTATTACATACGCACAGACAAACAAACAGACAAAATTTCTAAAAACTATATTTTTGGCTTCGGCTACATAAGTAAAACGTGTATGGATTGTTTTTTTTTTTTTAATATTCAATGTATAGACAGGGCCCGTTTACGATTTTATTATATGTATATAGATATATAATTGTTCACGATTATTCTGAGGTGAGGATCGCTGGGTCTCGCTGGATTCAGGTGGCTATGGACCGGTCGCGCTGGAATTCGTTTGGAGAGGCCTATGTTCAGCAGTGGTCAGCTACGGGCCGAAATGATGATTATAATGATTCTCTGGTATGTCAGGTCAGGGAGTACTTAGTCTTTTAGCCTGTCCGGCAAATAGACTTAAGTACACGGGTGAGCGACCCCGGCCCCCCGACCTACTACTGTCTGTTCTTACTCCTTCCGAGATATTAGTATCCTATATCCTATAGTCCTTTTCCCAAATTCCACATTCCTTGCTCAAGACACCTTTCCTATCTCATCCTTTTTCGTGGGAATGCAATGAGGAATTTTAACCAATTTTGAACCTCATAAAATGGCGGGGTCGTGGTTTGCCACCCGATACGTCTTGCTCGTAGCAAGTTGAAAGAAGTGGTCTCTACCTAACCCAATTCTTCGGTAGTATAGTGGTCAGTATCCCTGCGGATCACGCGGAAGACCGGGGTTCGATTCCTCGCCGGAGGATTAGGGAAAAAGGCGTGATTGTATGTATGTATGTCAGTGTCAAAATCTCACTCTGTAATCTAACACTCATCATTATCATCATCCCCGCTTCATATTCATCCTATTACCGTTGTAATTGGCCTTCCACGGACCTCCCCTAATCAGTAGGGGGCTTAGGCGGTGATCTACCACATTGGCCTAGTGCGAATTGGTATCTGACATGAAATCGATATCGATAAAACCAAAAATATCATCATCATCATCCCCAGTCCATTCGTCCCCACTACAGGGGCACAGCCCTAAACAGAAGGGGGATTAGGCCGTAGTCTACCGCGCTGGCCTAGTGCGGTTTGATGGACTTCACACACACATGCGGGCATGCAGGCTTCCACACGAAGTTTTCCTTCTCCGTTAATTATATTGGTGTCTAAAATGTAGAGCAGAAGTTCCCAGACTTTTTTTCTCATAGACCACTTTCAAAATTTAGCTGGTTCCGGTGGACCCCCTGCAGCTACGTTTCTATCATATTCCCAAAACTCGACAAAAGATGTGAAGATTAAATCTAACTATGGGAATTTGCGTACGCCAACGTAGACCCCGGTCGAGCTTCCCGTGGACCCCTGGGGGTCCACCTAGACCACTTTGGGAACTAAGGGTGTAGACTGTACATGAATTAGAAATAACTCAGTGGTATAGGACTGGAATAGAACCTACGACATTTTGAGCCCAAGTCATGTTTTGGTTGGTACCAGACCACCAATGTACGTGAATATAACATGCATGTTGTGTAATCAATCATCGAAGAATTACTGAGCTGACATCTTACAGTTTTTTTAGAACCAAATTGTACATATTCTATAGCAGGTTGAAACACCTGTAATAATGAAAAATATTTTCCCATATGTTTACTGTCTGTTATGTATTTAAATTTTTCGTATAAATTCAAAAAATGTCGTACTAGACAAGTATTTGATAATTAATGATTCATTTAATTTTATTCCATTACTAGATTATGCCCGCGGCTCCGCCCGCGTGAATGTCTGTTTTCCGCTACATAGAAAATCTCGAAACAATCATAGATTTAGAAAAATCCGTAAAACCACTTTCACTTGAGCTCTCGTACCCTAACGGCGGTTATTAAAACAGGGATCAAGCTGCATCTTCAATTCTACTGGACCGATTTTGATGAGACATGCCGCAGTATTTAAGTCGAAATAGTACCTTTAAGACTGCAATAGTTTAATCAAAATCCACCTGCTGATTTTTGAAACTAACAAACAAACGTCGACGGATTTGGTTTCAGAAGCCAGATCTGAGTATTTTTTTTTAAATATCTTTGATTTACAAAGGTAACACATAACAATTTTATAATTAGTATAGATTTATCATAATTTAGAATACTCTGCCGAGCGCTGCACGCTGTTCTTTTTTTTATAAATCGTCCATGAACCAGCCGGCTGGACGGTTGCGGAATAATTTCTTCATCGTGTTAGCTACCAATATAAATTGGCTATCAAACTAGCAGAGGCCAGTTGCGACCGGACTTCCTCTAGATAATTACCCATTGAGGAAGTACAACCATCTGGTTAACATGAGGGTCCTAGTAGTAGTGGGACTCATGTGCATGGCGGCCATGTGCGCCGCCGAGCAAGCTAAGGATGATGATCTCGCGGTCGCCGCGACGCATCACCATGGCCACCATCACGAAGAAGGTGGCGGTCACGAGCATCATGGAGATCATCACCATGAGCACGGCCACCACGACCACAAAGGACATAAGGGCCATCACCACCATCACAAAGGCGACCATGGACACCACGGCAAGCACCATCACGGGGAGCACCACCATGAGCATGGCGGCGGCCACAAGAAGCACTGGGACGAGCACGACCACCACGGAGAACACCACGAGCACGGACACCACCACAAGGGCGAGAAGCACGGCCACCATGAGCACCACGACAAGGGCGAGCACGTCGACGGGTACCACAAGAAGTACCACAAGGACCACTTCCACAAGGACAAGCACTTCCATGATGGCCACCACGACCACGGCAAACACCACAAATACGGACACCACCATGGTCACCACCATGACCACCACGGTGGACACAAGAAAGGACACGAGCACCATTCCGGCCACCACCACGGACATCACGGACACCATGGCCACCACGACAAGGGACACCATGACAAGGGACACCACGAACATCACGGACACCACGGACACGAGGGCCATCACCACCACGGCCACGATCACGGCAAGAAGGGCCACCACCACGACCACAAGGACTGGGGCCACCACCACGGCAAGCACTAACCCCGCGGTGCACCGTGACTGTTATGAGTTGTTACTGAGCGTGGAGGGCGATGCTGTTGTTTATATTTTTATACCAAATAAATAACATTTCTTAAATCCCTTTGTATTACTCATTATTATCGTCTATATATCGACGGTTGAAAGGTAAAAGGTAGAAGCGACAAAAACCAAATTGTTCAGGAGAGCAGTTTAAAGTTTGAAATCGCAGAAAAATGGACTATGAATTTGTTGTTGACTATGAATATCGTGAAAATGCAAACACCTATAGAACAGCATTAAATGGCAAATCATTTATTTATTTGATTCGACGTTATTTTATGTGGTTTTATGTCGCTTACATCAATTGATCTTGATTAGAACAATCAATTTATTGAGTTTTTTGCTTGGGCATAAGTGACAAAAAAGTCACTGTAGAGCCATGGGATTAAGCGCATTGAAAAAAGCGAGCAATTTTAAGTAGGGTGGCATACATAACTCATTTACGACCAAAATGCCGCTTATGCCCTATTACCTTTCAAACGTCGATATTTATTTGTGTCTATACAAGTATATAATTCTAAAATGTCAATTAGAGATACCTATTTCAAAAAATCTAACTCAGATCAAATAATTATGGGCTTCTGAAGCCGAAACCATCTTTTGTTTTCATCGCGTCTGATTTTTTGTTCGAGCTTCATGCAAAAACCATAGGGTAGATTTTAGTCACACCATTGTAGTCTTAAAAATACTATTTCAACTTACTCGTAAATAGCACGTTTCATCAAAATCGAGGAGCAGGCATATCTCAAGGTAACGCTTATGAAAATCCGTATGTATCCTGTGACATAATTCATCATTGCAATACTTTCCTTATTAACAAAACTGAGAGGAAACTTGAAGACTAAACTGAAATGGAAAATTAGAATCAATTATTATTGGTATTCTAGGAATACGTCTACTCCAGCCCCTGTCAGTAATCTATTCACGCTCCACTGAATCGTATGAAAATATGGACAGACGGCCTGTTACGTAATATAAGTCCTGTGTTTTGAAATTACGACAGAAATAGGGTAACAAATATCGCTCTATATGACGTGTATAATCCTGAATCTTCTCAATATCCACGCATGATAACTGGCAGAAGATTTTTGCCATCGCAACAACCAGTACAGATAATTTGGAGGTCGATTATTGTCGATTATCGCCTATTGTCGAAGTTCAACAACGAAGTTCAATAGATTCACCGAATATCGATCATTGCAAACTGAATCACGAAAATTTAAGCACTCAGCCCAGTTTTTTTTTAATACCTTTGATTTACAAATTTTGACATTTAACAATTTTATAATAGATACAGTTACACCCGATTTTTCAAGTACAATATCATAGAGGCTCTTTCTTCGACAATTATATTGTTACGCCGAGTAAGTGAATTGCAGCGCCATCTGTTATTGTTATAACAGAACAGAATGGAATCGATCGCATGAAACGCCATCTGTCATCGAATAAGGGAATTTACGCATTTCATCACGAAAATTGATCGCACATAATCACTGATTGCTCGAATCCCCCGCCCCTCACGGTCGCGATTCTACAACGAGGCCTGTTTTTGGGACGAAATGTCCTCACAGGACGAATCTACAACCGCACATGTTGCATCTTCTACCAACATAGCCGATACTACTGCCGCCAGAGGGAGCTCCAGTATGATAACATCGATCAGGATTCACTGTTCGTGTGCCCATACAAGGCTCGACTCGAGCGCACGATGATCGAAATCCCAGTCCGCACCATACTGGAAACAAATATGGTTGTTGTTGCATAGCGTCCAAAATTATTCAGGTAATCAATTAAGCAACTGTGCTCAGTACTTAAGCTTATCTAGATGATTTGCCCACTTCTTCCACGCTTCGATGGAGGGCGGTTTCGCAACGACTATCATAATCAGTATCTCTCCTCAAAGAGACATACGCATACGCCGTTTTTCGAACGCACGACTTCGTTCTTGCCATCTAATTTCGAGGGCGGGCCCTCACCTCTTAGACAGACGACTTGAAGGGCCAGCCTGTGCTGCAGGCTCAGGAATTTAGATAATATACTTATGCTTCTAAAATTAGGTTTTTGACTGCATATGTTTTGACACGTGCACTGTTCGTTATGTAGGTACATAAATGTATTAAAATTTACTCACATTTTATTTTATTTTTTAAGGAAAATTTACTCACTTTCCACAGAAAATTCTTTGATACATAGATACAGTCACGTCTTTTGCATGGCTCTCCAGGGGGAAACCGCACCCCGGTCTCCCACGTCACAGGCGGGGATACTGATCACTATCCTACCGAAGAACTCGGGTAAGCAGAGGCCACTTCTTTCTGCTTGCTACGAGCAAAGTAGCTATCTGTAGCCCACTTTTCGAGACATGTCGGGTGGCGAACCACGACGCCGCCATTTTTATAAGGTTCAAAAGTGTCAAAATTCTTCATTGCGTTCCACAAAAAGCAAGGGTAAAACAGATCCACCCAAACAAAGCCGGCATGCTTGTGTGCGGCTAGCCATCATCTTGGGTCTGGCTGTGCAGCCATCGGCGCGGCAGCCACTGGCTTAGTAGAGAGGAAAGGAAAGGGTGAAGTAGGAAAAATGTATTGAACAAAGAATATGGAATATGGAAAAAGGTCTATAAGATGGCGGCGTCGTGGTTCGCCACCCGACACGTCTCATTGCCCGCGGAGGCGAAATGTGGGCTGCGGATAGCCACTTTGCTACACCAAACGATCATAGCAGGTAGAAGGAAGTGGTCTCTGCCTACCCCAATGGGAAACATGCGTGACTGTATATATGTATGTAGTATGTACTATGGTCCCTGCCTACCCTTATGGGATATCGGCGTGAGTGTATGTATGTATGTCTATAGGATATAAAATACTACTATTATCTCGGAAGGAGTAATCTTTGATAATGACTTGTTAAATACTCAAAATGCAAAAGAAATTAAAATTGTTCCTTGTGAACATGGTTACAGAATAGATAGTGCTATTACCTGTAAAAAAAATATATTGGATATTGCTTTTTTTTATTTTTTTATTGTTTGTGCATTTTTTATATTAGTCTGCAATAAAAAGTACTCTATTCTTTTATCTCTCGCTCGCACACTACTGCTGTTAATTTGTTTTTATTTTAACCACATATAATATTAGACGTCATTCGCTCAAAACCTGAACGCTCCCGTTCAGCAGCACTTCTAGTCGCATCCTTTACGCATGAGTAGTAAATTGGTAATTATATTCGGCCAAATTATCAATAAAAATATGAATTCTTTTAGAAAGAAGTTTTCAAAAAGCATATTAAAGAATATTTCTATAATTTGCTATACCAATCCGAAATAATAAAATTTAATTCTGAAAAGCTGCCTCCTCTCACTATTGACCAGTTTTGTTTTTAACTCTATGATATCTTCAGGACGTGCACAAATGTGTATATTTTAAGTAAAAAAAAATGACCATAAATATGATCAGTTTTTATAGATAAATATAAATAGTTTATACAATATTTAAAAAATTTTACGCCTTTGTACATACATTTATGATTTAATAGAAGTAAAAGCTTAATAAGCGTAATAACATCAAAATAATAGGAAATATTTGGCGTCATAACTTACTTTTTTGATTTTGTCTATTATTCCTAATACTGTGCATTTGTAGGTATTATAATATTACCGTACTTGTTTGTACATTACGTACATACTTAGTGTACAATATTTGAATGTAATTAATACTTACAATAATAAGTATTTATAATAGAAATTAATTTTATTTTTTAAATAGGCACATACCTTCGCGACTTTTTACTGCCACTTATTGTTATAATCCTATCCGGACAAAAGCAGATACTGCAATCTGCATACTGCAAATATCACGTAATTTTATTTTTTCGCAAAAACAGTGTAAAATTGAGAGAAAATTGGGTTGAATTAAAGTAAAACATGTTTTTTGACTAAAACATGGCAAAATCTGACACAATAATATTTATCGTCGTTATTCGAACGCCGCAATCAGCAAATTGTGTTTTTTAAAATAAATCCAACTCATGTTCACTAAAAATACAAATTCTAAAAAATCTCACGTGAGATTAAGGAGGAGGGAGAGGGGGTCGAGCCAAATCTCGTGACATCTCACCAGAGGGACAGGGGGTCAGAAAATCGTCAAAAATGCCTCACGTAATTAATGGACACCCCCTAAATATTATATGTGTATTATATAAGCTTCAGTTAAATGTGTTTCATACTCATTTTTTTTTAATTAGATACTTCACTTACATTACAACAGCACCATCTAAAGCAGAGGTTCCCAGACTTTTTTCCTCATAGACCACTTTCAAAATTTAGCTGGTACCGGTGGACCCCCTGCGGCTATATTTCTACCATATTCCCTAAACTCGACAAAAAATGTGAAGATTAGATCTAACTATGGAAATTTGTGTACGCCAACGTAGACCCCCATCGAGTCTCCCGTGGAACCCCTGGGGGTCCACCTAGACCACTTTGGGAACTAAGGATCTAAAGATTGTCTGGTAGAGAATGCCTTAGGCATTAAGTCCGCCCATATATCATTAAAGTATGAAGTGTAAGCAAATAAATAAATCTCCAGTCCATATTCGTATCCCTACTATATAGGCACAGACCTCCCCTAATCAGGAGAGGGATAAGGCCGTAATCTACCACGCCACCATCTGACATACTTTATCCTTGTATATACTTAAAACACTGACATAGCCCGTAGGATAAGCAAGATGAAGTGGCATTGGGCAGGCCACATAGCGCGAAGACCGGATGGCCGATGGGGCAAAAAGGTCCTTGAATGGTGACCACGTACTAGCAAGCGCAGCGCGGGAAGCCCACCTACGAGATGGACCGACGACCTGGTGAGGATCGCTGGGTCTCGCTGGATGCAGGTGGCTATGGACCGGTCGCGCTGGAATTCGATTGGAGAGACCTATGTTCAGCAGTGGACAGCTACGGCTGAAATGATGATGATACTAAAAACAAAAAAAAATTGATTTTAAGTAACAACAGTTAAAATTACATTAATATATTTACTTCTAAAATCAGGCCATTTTAATAGACTACATATAACATCTCTCAGTATATATCACTCATCCAATAGAACAATGACGTAATTACATTTTTGCAATTTATCAGAACAAGCGTTTCAGTTAAAAATTGGATTATATCCATTTTGTAAATCATATCAATTATCATGATTTTTCATAATTTATTTATAGATTATTATTAATAATTTGAGCATTCTCGAAAAAAATCCATATAAAACATCCAGATCATCCAAATTAAACACAAAATAAAACTTTAACTTTTTTGCAATTACGTCATTGTTCTATTGGATGAGCGATATGTTTAGATAGGTTAATAGTCAAAGTAAATCGTAAAATTGTCTGCTTTTTCATTATTAAAAAATATTATATCGTCGGCGTTAGCCTAAAATAACTGCTACTTGAGTTATTTTAGGCCAACTTTACGTTTCTAACACTAAAACAATTCTTCAGAAGGATGGTTTATTGAAGACCTTTTCATTTCGTCCCTGAGTTAATACAGCGGGACGCTTGCGGAATCATTTCTCCACCGCGTCCAGCGGCACTACAACCTGCCGATATAAATTGGCAATCAAAGCAACAGAGGTCAGTTGCGACCGGACTTCCTACCAGCGAGTATAGCACCACCCAGGGAGTATAGCAATACTTGCCTGGAAACATGAGGGGGCTGTTAATCATCGGACTCGTGTGCTTGGCGGCCTCTTTGACGGCCGCGCACAAGCACGACCACGGTCACCATAGCGAGGGTGGCGGTGGAGGCGAACATCATCATGATCATCATCATGAGCATGGCCATCACGGCCACAAAGGACACAAGGGCCATCACCACCATCACAAAGGCGACCACGAACACCACGGCAAGCACCATCACGGAGAGCACCACCACGAGCATGGCGGCGGCCACAAGAAGCACTGGGACGAGCACGACCACCACGGAGATCACCACGAGCATGGACACCACCACAAGGGCGAGAAGCACGGCCACCATGAGCACCACGACAAGGGCGAGCACGTCGACGGGTACCACAAGAAGTACCACAAGGACCACTTCCACAAGGACAAGCACTTCCATGATGGCCACCACGACCACGGCAAACACCATAAATATGGACACCATCATGGTCACCACCATGACCACCACGGTGGACACAAGAAAGGACACGAGCACCATTCCGGCCACCACCACGGACATCACGGACACCATGGCCACCACGACAAGGGACACCATGACAAGGGACACCACGAACATCACGGGCACCACGGACACGAGGGCCATCACCACCACGGCCACGATCACGGCAAGAAGGGCCACCACCACGACCACAAGGACTGGGGCCACCACCACGGCAAGCACTAGTCATAAAGTACGTTCTAGTTGTTATGACTTATTGTTGTTAATCTTTGTTAATGCAACTCGTTACAGTTATTGCTCAATTTTTTTTATAAAAAGAAAAAATAAATAATTTCACAAAAGTGTTCGTTTAACTCTATTACAATTTTGATTCGCATGGAAAATACCTACGTATGATAAAAGGATACTTTATATATAGGACATTGTACATACCAAACTCAAAAAATAATTACGAAATTAATTGTAAATTTCAACTGATTTAGCTAAAATGTTTAAACCGCACTCATCATAATCATCATCATGAACAACCCGTGCCAGTCCACTGCTGGACGTGGGCGTTCTCCTTATGAAGGAGAGATATGCCACAATTTCCACACTTGGCCGGCGTCTTGGAGATCGCAGGAGATTTTAATCGAATAACAGGATAACGCTGCTGTCCATTATCCTGGCATATCCCTTAGGTGGTTCTTGAAGCTTAAAAGTCCCACCGGGAGAGATGGAGTGACGCTGTTATACCGACCCCACACAATATTTAACCACACTAGAATAGATGACCTTAAACCAAAAGTAGGTAAGTAAATTAAACAGTATGTAATCTTTTATTGTACGAGTATACAACGATAATATCATTGTTTTACTGTAAAAACTCATTAACCGCTAAAATGCATCAAATCAAAAATCAAAAATCGCAAAAATCCTCTTTGGATTACACAGAATAGTTTATAAACTGACTCATATCTAGCTAGATATTCATATTTGGAACTTATTTATGGCTTGACATTAATTAGATAATTACAATTTTGAAACTTTAGTTCCATATAAAAATGATGAATTTAATTAATAGATTTTAATTAATAGAGAAAATTGACATATTTTCCTTTTCATATAAAACTCATTTATGTGAGAATTGTGAATTCTTGAAGAAAAGCGAAGAATTACCTATTCTCAATTTGATTACCTACTTTTGGTTGAACATTATTCATTCCAGTGTGGTTAAAATATTTTAGATAAGTTCAAATTTTCATTTCTTTAATAATATTTTTTGGAGTTAGATTTCTGCAATATCCTTTTCTTATAAAGTATGCGTTTATTGTATATATGGTAGTTATATTTTTGTTTATATTAATCTCCTATGTGAATCAAATTTGTAATATTTTTTTATAAAATATTGGTCAATAAATGTAACGAGTCGTAAATATTTTGTAAATATGTTTTACTATTTGCTACTGTGTTTCTCATGAAACTCAATAGATAACCTATAGGTTAGCTATTGAGTTCGAGAAACTCACATTATTTTTCCATACATGTATATCCGTATACGGATAATACATGTATGGAAAAATAATGTGAGCAAAAATAATAAAGCAGCTTTTTTTAATATGAAATAGTAAAAAATACATATCTTATCCCATTCGAGACGGTGTCTTTTTTTTCGAACGGTCCCTAGAAGCGAAATTTCTTTTTTTTTCTTTATATTTCTCATTTTTAATAAAAAAAAATATTTACTATGGAAATTACCCAATTCGTAAGTGAATACGCATAAATATGATGATTGCACATTATTATTGTTGCACACACAGTGTGCAACCGGTCTTATAATCTCGGAAATAAATTGCATACACGGTGTGCAATCGGTCTAGAATGGGTTAATGAAACTACTCACTAAGTACAAAATTACTAATAAGAGTGTTGATAATCTAGAAAAGTTTTTTTTTTAATTTGGTAACTTTGTTTATCTATGTTACCTAAAGAGACACTGGTGACTTCATAATTAAGCATTGAAACTCGTGAAAAGTCGTTTTCGACTTGAATCTCGGTATAGGATGCATTGCGATATCGACAGCTTAATAGACAGATCTTAAAATCGATCAAACGCGATACTAGACGCTTTAATACTAACCGTATTAAAGATGCTATTCAGCGAAATAAAGGCTCTAAAGCAGAGGTTCCCAGACTTTGTTTCTCATAGACCATTATAAAAATGTAGCTGGTTCCGGTGGACCCCCTGCAGCTACATTTCTACCATATTCCCAAAACTCGACAAAAAATGTGAAGAATAGATCTAACTATGCAAACTTGCGTACGCCAACGTAGACCCCGTCGAGTCTCCCGTGGACCCCTGGGGGTCCACTTGCACCACTTTGGGAACTAAGCCTCTAAAGTATTCGCAAGGGATCTGTCTATTGGAAAGAACCAGCTGACGAAACTGAAGACCGATACCGGCAGGATTATCCATTCCAGGCCTGAGATTTTTGGTGAAGTTGACAGTTTTTATGGGCAACTGTATACCACTAAACGAGAACCCGTTGCAAATTTAGCCGAAGACCCTAGAGCTAAATTGACCCGACTCTATACCGAAGATATCCCGGATGTCAGCCTGTACGAGATTCGTGGGGCTCTCAAACAACTTAAGAGCAACAGGGCACCAAGTGATGACGGAATCACTATCGAACTGCTGAAAGCGGGAGGGCCACCTGTACTCAGAGTCCCGCAGAAACTGTTCAATTCCGTCATATATGAAGGCACAACGCCATTGGCATGGAGCAGAGGTTTGGTTGTGTTGTTCTTCAAGAAAGGCGAGTTCGATTCGATACCGAGCCGAATCTTTTGAGCGGTGCTGCACTCCGACAACATAATTCGTCCAACATAATTCTCATTCATTCTAAGGAACTAGTGTTCTGAATATTATATTAAAATGAGCTATATTTATATATCAGATAATATTAGAGTATTTTGATCATTAAGAGTATTATTAATGTAGAACTGGATATAAAACAAATATGAACCGAGAGATATGTCTAATGCCTGACATTATTCTTTCAAGTAGTATTATTATTAGGCGCTTTACGTTGCCTTGCTATATAATTATGTTACTGTAAACCAGAGGCGTTGGTAGATGTCTAAGCTTCTGGATTGGAACAGACTAGGCATCAACATCAATGGCGAGTACATCACTCATCTTCGGTTTGCCGATGATATAGTACTTATAGCAGAATCGCTTACAGACTTGAACATAATGCTCCAAGACCTCAATAGAGTTTCTCAACAGGTGGGAAAGCTATTGTCAATGCCCTCGTTCCGCTCCACCCAATAGTCCTAGAGGGCTCTATTCTCGCAGTTGTGTCGGAATATGTGTACCTGGGACACGTCATCCAGCTAGGTAAATCCAACTTCGAGAAAGAGGTCAGTCGCCGAATCCAACTCGGCTGGGCAGCGTTCGGGAAACTACGTGAAATCGTCTCGTCAAAAATGCCGCAATGCCTTAAGACCAGGGTATTCAATCAGTGCGTATTGCCAGTGATGACCTATGGATCTGTATAGATGGTCTCTGACTATGGGCTTCATAAGAAAGCTCAAGGTCACGTAGCGAGCAATAGAGAGAGCTATGCTCGGAGTTTCCCTGCGAGATAGGATACCTAATGAGATAATCCGCAGGAGAACTAAAGTCGCCGACGTAGCTCAAAGGATTGCAAAATTGAAGTGGCAGTGGACGGGGCACATAGCTCGCAGAACCGATGGTCGTTGGGGTCTCAAAGTGCTGAAATGGCGACCCCGAACCGGAAAGTGCAATGCA
>WUAW01013665.1:660-19928 GCA_017165845.1 Thaumetopoea pityocampa | reverse complement strand
GATCATTAGAGGAGGCCTATGTCCAGCAGTGGACGTCTGTGGGCTGATATGATGATGATGATGATGAAACTGACACTTTGGGTATCAATGTTGTAAACCCTTACCTTACTGATATGACACCACACATAGATAATAGAATTTATCGTGATCATCAGCCCTTGGAAGTCCATAGGTGAACATGGGCATCTTCCAAAAAAAAAGATGTATCTCTCTCCCTCCGCGATTGGCCAAGTCTTGGATATCGCATCAGCCCCCCTAGCCAAGTTGACATTCGACAATCGTTATCGCTTATAGAAAGGAAAAAAATGTATTGGAATGACATTTGTAATCGATAAGACAAGGGTGACATGGCGATTACAAATGTCATTCCAATACATTTTTTCGTTTCTATTAGCGTTAACGATTATAGAAATTCATCTTGGCTAGGGGGGCCAGATTCCTATTGATAACGATAGGATAGGATAACGCTGTTGTCCGTTATCCTGGTCCATCCCGTTGCTGGTTCTCGAGGTACCCACGGAAGAGATGGAGTGACGCTTTTATTACGCCTGCGCCACACAGCCAATAATAGCAAAAAATAGTTATCTAGTAATACAATTATTACTAGATAACTGAAATAGTTCTTATAGATTTAGTTGATTCTAAGGTTTCTGGTTAGTATTTTCAATAATAAAGAGAATAAACTAAAATCTATAGCTATAGCAGTGAACGTTAGAATACTTTTATTGTTAGTGTATCTAGAGGGAAAATTAACCCATAGATATATATAATCCAAATAATATTTGGTAAACTTTATCTATCTATGATAATAATTAAAGACCGCCAGATTAATAATTAACATCTGACATCAAAGTCCGCCAGTACACGACTAAGCCAAATCAACTCAATAGGTCCTGGATATGATTCCACTTAAAATCATGTGGTAGACACTACAGTAACCTGTCTATGCACTGGACGCTGCAATAAATAATTCTGCTACGTATATATAAAATTCTTTTGCATCCACAGTTGATGGACGTCAATAGATTACAAAATGGTTTGCGGAGAGAGTTAGACTATTACTTAATAAAACCTGCTCGCTTAGCTATTGTTACGGGTCGGGGGTAAATTAAATGCCGCTACCGTGAAAAAGAAAATTTATGTACGAAGAAAGAAATATCCGAATGGCAGAGTACAATTAGTAACCGTCGTCCAAGCAAATATTCGTCGAATGCTTCCGCAAATAACGTATTCCAATCGCAGAGTAAGTTTCAGTAACCGTAGTACACGCAGGTATTCGTCCAAGTTTTCCTTTCGCCTTTGTTCGCTCCGAATTGCTACGATCGCTAGTTATAAACTAACTGTCCGCTGCGAGTGCATCACGTGTATTTATAGTCTGAGCCCAGGATTCGAGAACAAACGGGGACCCGCTGAAAACCGTGGGAAAATACGGCGTCAACACGACGGACGTAATAACAAGTCCCACCGTCAGTGGACTTTCGACCTTATGTCGTAGCTATACGGTTCATTACAGGATATACGTTAGCTTTAGGTATCTCGACCGGTTACCGCCCACGTGCGCTAAAAACAAGGTCAATGAACCGCGCATCACACTATCATAAATACCTTCAAATGAGATTAGCTATTGTAGCAGCAATGGGCTGGTTGATGAGCCTCACTCGGCTACATACTGTTATAGAAACAACACCAAGACGCGACCCTATACAAGCTGAACGTACCTGATATAAAGAGTGCATCTATGCGTTTCACGAATCATACAACCGTGACTAAAGGGATGCTTGGTGATTACATGAACATGCTTAGTAATAAATATCCACATACATGTTCTATGAGATGTATAAAACATATGTAGATATTTACATAGAGAGGAATAAAGTTGCGGCTTCAGGAATGATGAAAATCATATACTGATGAACTCTGTACGGAAAGTGGAAGATACAATGAAATAATGAGTGTTTTGAGCTGCATCTTTCCAGAGGTAACCTATGCTATTCTAACATGCGTTAAAAAGAGATACTGAACAAAGAAATTGGAAGGGAAAATATTATAATTTGATACAACAGTCAATCTGCCATCAAAACCAGATTCCGGCATAATGGACTTTGGACTTGTTCTGGAGTGCTCATAACTTTTTAACTGAAGCGACGGCCACAACAGATCAAGTATTGTTTGCATCCCTATTCATTCGGGGTTGGGAGTAATAAACAAGCTTGTTCAGTATCTACAAGAACTCTAATTGGCTCAGAGTAGGTAACTCAAAAATATATACAAAAGAGAAATTTGGTAATATACCAAAGCCAAACGGAAGCCAAATTGGCAGGACTGTAAAGGACTGTCATATTCAAAAGGTTCATTTGATTATCGAATGGAGTAATCGAGATGTTTATAAAGTACTAGGACGACGCTTACGGGCCATTATATTACAAAATGACATTACAGTGCATTTTCACGGGATGAATTTGTCTAGCAGTAGATACAACATACAGGAATTGTTAAAAAGTGGAAACCATGGCACTCATGTCCGTACTGTTGCGATACATTAGCAGGAAAGCAAATGGATTTTCCAAATGCGGTGTTCCCCAATAGATCAATATGTTAGTCAATATGTAGCTTTATTCAAACTGCAATAAACCTAGCATTTAACATTTGGACAATGAGCGTTTTCCCAATTTCATTGGGACAACCTTGATCGACAAAGGTCACGATAAGGTAGACAAGAAGGTATGGACAAATATGAGAGGCTCCGGGATCATGCTTAAACGTCTGCGCCCCTCTGTACCTTACTCATACAAACACTCTGGTGGCAATTTTAAGTTCGATTCGCCAGCACCTCGAAGTATTCACCATGACATAATCAACACGCGTCGCATTTCTTCCCGGGACGGTGAGGATATTTTACACTATCGCTGAAAAAGCCATTCAAAACAAGATAAATAAGATTTACGTTGTTGTTGTTACTTACCTTGACACTAATACTCCTTACTTATTAGAGCTAGATTATCTAGTTTCTCTTATAATTCGACCAACTGACAACACGACTTCATTTTAATCTCAACACCACCTAAAAGTTGACTTGTACAAAATTCTTTCGGCATTACTCTTGAATCTGGCTGTCTATAGTGTATTAAATAAAGATAAATAAATTATATCGATTTACAGATGTCAACTAATAACACCTTGTAATGCTTAGTTTGTTAGTGCATCAAATCTTACTAATATTTGGAATCTGAAATTTTACATAATCGTTACTTAATTAGGCCTAAACGGCTATCTCTGAAATTATCATGAATTAAATAATGATAAATCTGGAATTACAAATAAAATTTTGAAATAACACACGAACAATATCGCGGTATGGGCTACTTCATATTCTTGTAACTTTTTTTATATATTATCTATTTATCTAAACATTACATAATTACTTATCCTGACTACTGACTAATTTCTGACTGACTAATTCATCAACGCAGAGCTTAAACCGCTGGGGCTACAAACTTGAAATTTCGGCAGTTTAAATGCCTTTATGTTGTAAGCATCCACTAGGATTTTTGGAAATTTTACCCCTAAAAGGGTAAAATAAGGAATGAAAGGTTGTATGGAAGTCCGTCATTTTCAAAGTAAGAAGCACGAAATTTCATATGCTTACTCCTGGTTAGAAATAAATGTACCATGTATAGGCGTTTTTACAAGATTTTACCCCTAAAAGGGTGAATTAGGGGTTGTAAGTTTATATGGGGAGTTTGTCACTTTTGAAGGAATAATTACGAAATTACATATACCTGCTTCTGGTTAGAAATAAATGTATACATATATCAGCGTTTTCCAAAATTTCACCCCTAAGAGGGTGAATTAGCTTAATAATTTTAACCCCAGAAGTAAACACCATAAAGAGGTACTACGGCAATTAAAACTAACGATTTAAAAACTAAACACACGAGCGAAGCTGCTGGCAACAGCTAGTTACTAAATATTTCTATAAGTATACACGGAGGAAAAGTAGTGATAGCCTAATTGTATAATGATACTGGTGCCGATTCTGTTATAACAGAACTTAACTAAATTTGATCCCTCCCTATCTTTTTCTAATATCAAACACCAAAACGAGATAGCTACAATTTTGATGCTGTCAGTTCCATTTAGGAACGTCAAAATTAAAAGATTTAGGCTCGATTTCGGAACACACGGAACTAAAGCAAAAACGCAACATTTATTTGAACCGTTTGACATAAACGTAGGTCGGTACTCGCTATAAATGTTTGCTATCTCGTTTTGGCATTTGACATTAGAAAAAGATAGAGAGGGACCAAATTTAGTTTAGTTCTGTATAACAGAATCGGCACCATTGACGAATCTATCTCGAGTTGTAATCCAAAGCACGTACCAACCCATCCACTGTCCCGTTGTAGGGCACGGGTCTCCTGTCAGAATGAGAGTGATTGGGCTTCAACAGGCTGGCCTGATGCGGGTTGTAAGACTTCACACGCCATCGAGAAAATAAACATGCAGACGTTCTCCTTCAGGGTTTGAAGATGTTTGAACGCATGTACACTGGAGTTGGAGGAGTATTAATTAATCTGTCTTTTGAGATGTTCCAGCGCATATATATTGAAGTTGAAGAAGTATAATTAGTCTGTCTTATCTAGATGTTCCAGCGCATGTATATTGAAGTTGAAGGAGTATAATTAGTCTGTCTTATGTAGATGTTCCAACGCATGTTGTTGAAGTTGGAAGAATATAATTAATCAGTCTTATGTAGATGTTCCAACGCATGTATATTGTAGTTGGAAAAGTATGATTAGTCTATTTTTGTAGATGTTCCAGCTCATGTATATTAAAGTTGGAGGAGTATTACGTAATTAGTCTGTCTTATGTGGATGTTCTAACGCATGTATATAGTTGGAAGAGTATATATATATTTAGTCTGTCTTATTTAGATGTTCCAAAGCATGTACACTCTAGTTAGAGGACTATAATTAATCTGTCTTGTAAATCTTCTTGGAATACAGGATCCTCTTGCTATTAAATGGGGCTGTATATCTGTTTATGTATATTAGATATTACATAAATAGTAAAAATGTCCGCATCCAGGAGTGGATGACTATCAATCGATGATGATGATTTCAAACAACCTCTTAATTGTAGCACGTACGAAATTATGCTTGCATCAACTCTCAGTAGTAACTAGCGGTACTGTAATCGTTTTTTGTCGCTGACATGCATCAACAGCGACTAGTTACTTATTGCAATTCAGTGGTCAATTTGTTCCAAGAATCTTTTAATGAAATAGTTCTGCCATAAGCAAAAAATTAAGTTTTCTTATATCAAAATACGAAGTCATTACACATTCCATGTGTTCACTCCCTAATAGACCTTCGACCATGTTACAAGCGTAAAACTTAATCAACAGGCATTCAAAAGAGAAATCCTACTATGCCGTAGAACTCAAATAACATTGAACGACATTAATTGATTACAATTTTGCTTCGAAATGCTGTAACTTATAAAAAAAAACACTTGTAAAGTGACAATGACTCTGGCTTAACGTGTCCAAAAATTTAACTAAATTTAACTACAACTTATAAACTTTACTAGTTAACAGTACGGTATTTAAAATCTTCATTTTTATTCTTATAGAAACAAGCATAAAGTTCTTTTTTTTTTTTAAATTACACTTTGAAATGAGGTATATCAATCAGTGATATCAGTTTTTATTTTAATGCACTTTTTTAAATACATGGAGTAATGGTCAGCACGTTGTTGTAGTAGTCCTAGGTACGTCGGTAAATTAAGATTACATTGCGCAATACCTGTTACTCATAAAATATCCATGCAAATAGATAAATAATTAAATTTACCGTAACAGTTAACAAATAAATTCTTGTAATGGTTTATAAAAAGTATAAAAACGGTGTCAGATTCTGCGTTCATTGACACTATTTTCGATGCTGTTGGACATTGGTGCATATAGTAATAAATGCATGTTTAACCTAGGCCTTCGGATATGGCGCAACCGAAATGGTCTGAAATAAAAGTCCGGCAAGCCGCCGCGCGGCGTCCTTGTTCGATGGTTTCACCAGCTGTAAGCCGCACGCTTAAAGATATAAAATGCTGTCACAGACGGTTTTGGAGACAGTTCAGTCCAAGAGATCAAATATACAACAAATAGGCATAAGAAGGTTGACACACAATGAGGTCGCTAGTCGCCCTTGGTGTGCTGGGATGTGTGATAGTCGCTGGCTTTGGTCGAGAAATCGATCAGAGCGATCTAGTAGCGGCGGCTAGCGACCTTGTCGCTGCGGCTAGCCACGGGCATGGCCATCATCACGCGTCTGGCGGTGGCAAGGAGCACCATGCTCATCATCATCATGAGCACGGTGAGAAAGGCCATAAAGGACACAAGAGCCACCACCATCACCACAAGGGCGAACACGGCGACCACGGCAAGCACCATCACGAGGGACATCACCATGAGCATGGTGGCGGTCACAAGAAGCACTGGGACGAGCACGACCACCACGGCAAACATCACGACCACGGACACCACCACAAGGGGGGTAAACACCATTACAAGAAATATCACGACAAGGGCGAAGAAACAGAGGGCTACCATAAAAAATACCACAAGGACGAGTACCACAAGGACCACCACTTCTACGACGACCATCACAAGGAGGGCAAGCACCACAAACATGAGCACCACCACGGCCACCACGACCACCACGGCGGACACCACAAAAAGGGCGGTCATCACGACTCTGGCCACCATGAGCACCACTTCGGCAAGAAAGGGCATCACGACAAGCATCACTATGATGAGGATCACAAAGGTTATAAGGGGCATCATGGTCATGAAGAGCACCATCACCACGACCATGGCCACGGCAAAAAGGGTGGCCACCACGATCACAAGCAGTGGGGATTCCACCACGGCAAGCACTGATACTGTTAGCGTTAGGTTGTTTTATTGTTTATTTTGTTACCTCATAACGCAATACCTGCTTGTAAATAAATCAAATTTAATTAAACGCACATTTTCACTTCATCACTCATTGCGCTTTCATAGATTATGCCATTTTAATCAAAGTGAAAATTGAGGTCAAGTGGACAAAATTAATGAGTATCAGAGAAGTACTATTATCAGTCTGTGTAACGGAACTAATTTAGTTAAACCATAACGCGGTGTCGTCACACGGCCGCCGCAGAATCACTCGCCCAGAAATCTGCAGCAATTGTTGCCAAACGCCGCCGCACCGCAATCGGCGACAGATGAAAGCGTTGTTATCTATAAATTCAATGTGCGGTAACTATTTTGACACTGTGTCTGTAGCTTTGTCGAACGCTACGTCTCTGCCTGAGCCAAAACAAGTAAGTATTACATTTACGTATCATTAAAATTATCAATCAGGCATGTAAAGAAGGTGATATATCATTATATGAGTAGTTATTTATTTTTATCTGATAAATAAGAAGTACGAACTATTTAAACGCGGAATAATATAATACATAATAAAGATCTCGTGTCTTACCTGCCAGTATACCTGTGTTGTGTAACAACTACAAAAAAAAATAGGTTAAAATTAGCTCGCAATCGTATAATATTTATTTTTTTCTGTTACAGAAATGAGGCTCTTCTTAATGATAGGGGTTGTAGGGTGCGCGGTGATATCAATTCACGCGCGAAATGTGGCTGAACTGAAAGGCGAAAAAGAGGCTAACCAAAAAGAAGTAGCCGAACTAACAGCGCCCACTGGCTCTGATCTGTCAGCCGCGGGCAGCACCGGCTCTGACCAGACCGTCGCCGGCACCGAACACAAGAAGGCAGAGTCGAAGGACAGCCATCACGAGCAGGGCGGCGGGCACGAGCACCACGCGCACCACCACGAAGAGCACGGAGACAAAGGCGACAAAGGTTACAAGTCCCATCATCACCACGACAAAGGCGACCACGGCCATCACGCGAAACACCACCACGAGGGGCACCACGACGAACACGGAGGGCACAAGAAGAAACACCACGACGAGCACGACCACCACGGCGAACACCACGAAGCGGCCCACGGACACAAAGGTGGCAAGTTCGGCCATAAAAAGGGACACAAGAAAGGTTCCAAGACCACTGGCTATCATCACAAATCCCACAAAGACGAATACCACAAGGAACACAAGTTCTACGACGACTTCCACAAGGGCGGTCACCACCACAAACACGGTGACTTCCACGGACACCACGACAAGAAAGGTGGACACCACAAGAAAGGCAGCCATCAGGAAAAGGGTCATCACGAGAAACACCATGGCAAGAAAGGGCATCACGACAAAGGACACTACGATGAGGACCACAAAGGACACAAGGGTCACCACGGTCACGAGGAACATTACGCCCATCACCACGATCATGGCAAGAAGGGAGGCCACGCGAGCGGCAAGGAACACGGTTACAGCCACGGAAAGAAATCCTAAACAATTGTCCGCTACAATAAATGGAGTTTTGTGTTGGTTATTTTGTACTGTTATCTTTTTCAACAAGTCACTGTATTATAAGAGATTAATTAAGTTTCTAATTTAAATTAAAGCTCTACTCAACGCCTATGTTTTCATTTAAAAAAATCAATATTGTTCACGATTATTGACGATTAATAGACAAAGCAACACCAAATTCATATAGTAAATAACAATAAATTAATTATTTAATTAACAATAAACTAATATAAAACGTTAAAATAAAACTTAAAGTGAAGCGTCACTCGAGTTGTCTCCAAAATTCCTGATGTAAATATTTTTTTTTGCTATATTTTATGGCTTGTATCTGAGACTTTTAAGCCAAGTCATCATTTAATATATACTTTAGTCAGTTTAACAATAAAATATCGGTGTGTAACATTTTATTGCTTCTTGGGAATTTTGAAGTCAACCCGACCAATACCACGTTGACCAGGCAAATTCCGCAGGTCTATTGCCTTGAAAAAATACGGTAACTTTGCTATGTTAATCACAGTTTTATTCCAATGTTCCAATATTGTTCACGATTACTGACCATTAATACACAAAACAACGCCAAATTTATATATTATATTAAACATCACAATAAACTAATATAAAACGTAAAAATAAAACTTCAAGTGATTTTTCACTCGAGTTGCCGCCAAAACTCCTCGTGTAAATAAGGTTTGTAACGACCGCAGATTACTGTAATGTAATTCACTTGCTTTTTTAACCGACTTCAAAAAAGGAGGAGGTTCTAAATTCGGTTGTATTTTTTATGTATATACCTCATAACTTCGTCATTTATAAACCCATTTTAAATATCCTTTTTTTGTTGAAACATAGACGTTCGCAAGTGGGCCCCATTTTATATTTGTGAATATTGGACCTTGGATTCCAAAGATATACCAGGACACTCATGAAAATCGAATAGAAAAATGTTTAGTGATTGAGATATTGGTAGATTTACGACAATCCAAGATCATGTGGATACTTGTTACCGAAATCGTTAACGACAAAGAGTACAAATGTAAAAGGTAGACGCCGGAACTTCGTCATAAAATAATGTAACCTAGCCGCGTTTGGGCTTAATAGAATTGTGATGAGATGCACTATGGCTCAGACGGTGGGCACGTTGCTCCAGCGTGTCATTGGATAGACGCTCATGAATCAAGCTGAAACGATGAGCACGTTGATCTTCCGTCTTGTTGGATATACGCTTGTGGACCAAGCTCAGACCATGGACGCGTTGACTTTGCGTTTCATTGGAAAGTCTATCGGCAATTTATCTGAGAGTATGGGCACGGCTTCGATATTCACTGTTTAATACTTTTTTTGCTAAAAGTCCGCATTTCGGAAAGTCTCTTCTCATGCATTACATTAGTCTCTTTTGAAATTGCCTTGGATGTGGATTCCCTAGTTTGAGATAGGTGTTTTTCCCTTTCTACACTCGTCTTATTTAAACAGCACTTTCTCATATAGGCAGTACGTTTATTAGGTCTACCCATATTCGTATTTGATAAACAAGTTAACAACATACGGACCGCAATATTCACTGAAAAGCAAGAAATAAAAAATGATTAACAAATAAACAAAACCGACTTCAAAAAAACTACTCTGAAAATGCTCAAAAAAGTAAAAAATAATTACGTTATTCATTATTTCAATTCATCTGAATATCACAATCAATTTATTAGGACAAATAATTATTTATAACAATATATTTATTTATAACAAAGTAGTATACATCTCTAATTATATTATGATATCGATTATGATTTCTTCTTGCTTAGAATCGTCTTAACGTATTTACGCTGGCACCGATTCTAAAAATACAGTAATTGTATATTACTGTACTAATAAATTGGCTGTGATATTCAACTAACTTGAAATAAATGAATAAAATAATTATTTTTTTACTTCTTAGTGCATTTTCACAGTAGTGTTTTTTGAAGTTGATTTTGTTTTTTTTTTTTTGTTTTTTATTATTTATTTTTTTGACTACCGTAATAAAATACAGGACTTTTTACTGATGTCCTTTTCCTGGTATACCTGGAGTATAATAATGAGAGGAGAAACATAAGATTTTTTTTGCAAATAATAATAAATAAGTGGGAGGAAAGGTCCGTTGCATTTTTGCGTACATGTATGTTACAAGGCCGTATCTCTTGATATTTTAACAGACGATACGAGATGTATAATTTCTGTTTAGACACACTAAACAAAAGTTCACCATAAATCACATTACTTTATTAATTACACCTGTTTTGAATGGTGTAGCTTTCTAATGGCGAAAAAATTATTAAAATCGGTTCAGTAGTTTCAGTTTTTATCGATTACAAACAACAAGAATCTTTTCCTCTTTATGATACTAGTATAGAAATATATACCTACTTATTAAATATTTATGCTAGTATGATTTTAATTCCATATTTATTTTTTAATTTTTCAGAAAAAATGTCTCCAACAAAATATATATCCGAAACTCTTCAGGCTTTATAATTAAAAGCAGTGATGGTACTTCACTCGCGAGCAATCAAATCGAGTCACCCTTCACTGCGCACACCTACACCGATTTTACAAAAACTACACGGGATATTTATGACTACAATATGTCATTTGGAAACATAAGATATCGGCTCAATGTCGGCTTTGATCTGATATCATTATTATCGACATCCATCCATTATTTTTTAAATTAATGATATCTGAACGCAAATGCAGGAAAATGGGAATTTAGAACAAAGGGTTGTGGTAAGATATTTTACAAATTAAACAAAAACTGTTGAAAAAACGTAAAAACATTAACTCAATACTTGGTAACCCAATTTCAACTTCATCAAGAAACTACCGCGTGATACATGACGTGTGACAATGGGCATTATCGTGCATTAACACTAAGTCTTTGTCGACATATCCTGCGTACGGAACAACAGGTTCCAACAGAATGTCGGTGATGTACTGACCAGCTGTTAGTCCGCTACCCCGGCCTCCCCCAGGCACAAAAACAAGCTCTGTTTTTCCCTCTAAGGAGATCCCAGCCCATTGCGCAACGTTCCAATCGAGATGCTTTCGAACAAACCGGAGGCGCACTTGTCGGTGGCCTACCGTCAATTTAGGGCCCGTTACAGGCCTTTTTGGAGTCAAATTGGCTTCCTTCAAGCGTCTTCTAATGGACAATTAGAAGACGCTCTAATTCGCTAACAGCTACCCCTCGTACAGGTCTCAGTTCTAGCTGCACATCAACATCCGTTAGATTCCGATTGCACAGCGGGGTTGAGACAATGAAACGGTCGTCTCTCTAAAAAGTGCACCGGTGGCGGCTGGTTCTTGGTCTCAGATAGAAGGCACTAGATTCTTGAAATCGTTTGTATACTCTGGATACAGCAGACTGGCTCAAGTTAAATTGGGCAGCGACTGCTCGCTGACTTAGCCCTTGTTGCAACATGGAAACAACTTCCGCGGTTACTTCAGGTGTGATATCCATGGTTTCGTGAAAACAATGGATGCAATTTATGGAGATCTGTACTGGTCAACTTTGATTAGCGACTGATAACGTGGGTTCCTTTTTTTCGTAGTGATAGATGCTGTTGACCACGAGGCCTTTACAGAGTCAGCGGACAGGATGACGAGTGCGAAATGAACCCCATACTAACCTTAATGGGTAAGAAGTGGGGCAACCAGCACGAGGGCACCTCGAGGGATTCGAGACTCAGCTTGAGCGGTCGCGGAAAGGGGTTCATCGGAGTATTAGACCTCGGTACAAGAATGCACCTAAAAGAGGCGGAAAGCGGAGTGGGACGAAGGTTTTTCTGACTGTGACGATGTACCCATTACGGGTGAATTTATTTGAAAAATCCGGTGATGGGTGGCATCTATAAGTATGCATTGGTTAATATCATGTATGTATGTATTAGTTAGTATCTCCAGAGGTGATGATGCTGTGTGGAGGGTTTTTTGCTATACGGCAAATACCCTCAATAGCGACAGCATCGAAGAAATCCCCGACTAATGCGGCGTTCTCCTTCATAAAGGAGCGGACTAGGGCATAGCCTGCTCCAGTCTGGGCTTGAGCTTAGGCGCCGAAGGCGCTGCGTGTAAGATCGGAGCGAACTTAAGTAGCACAGGTGCCGGTACAACGGGTCTAAGGCCGTGGAGTAACTTCGACCAAGCATTAAGTGTCGGGGTCGGGGGAGGGTTCAGCGATACGGCTGAGGTTTTGAGATTGGCGGCTGGGAGCGCTGGATTCCACGGTTGCTGGACAGGATAAAAATGTCGCTTGTGGTTTCGCATTACCCTACGGTTGGGTTACTGGGCTATCAAGCATCCGCAATAGTTCGTGATGTAGCCGATCGTCCCATAGAGGACGCAGCTGGCCGAATCTGATGCCGTCTCCTTGCGGCGAGAGCAAGCAGAGATGGCATAGTCACCCGTGCATTTGACGCAAGGAGGACGTGCGTGACAGCCGTCACGTCGTGCATCGGGCCGAGTACTCGTAGTTGGCAGTTGTAACACTGCCCAGGGGAACCTCACTTCCGTTGACGTATGCTCGCGTAACTCCCGCGGGCAGGCGTATAAATGGACACCGTGTAGCTTTTAGTGGATGCAATTCTCACATAACTGATGTAGCTTTCTCACATAACATACGTGCGCACGCGGCGGCGATCGGAACCGGACTGAGAGTTTGATATGATGACAAAAAGCCGGCCTTTTGAGTGATAAGCTTAACCGGTTAGCGCGGGCAGCTTATGTAGCAAATGTACCCTGACGCCTAATTCAAATGCGTAAATAATGTCATATTTTTTAGAGTTAATTAAAAGCTTAAGTTTTAAGGTTTCAAATGAAATATTATTATCATAAATACCACGTGTAGTGTAGTTTTAGTAAAATTGTAGGTGTGCGCAATGAAGGGGTGAGTCGATTTAGTTGCTCGCGGGTGTATTACCATTAATATAGTAACAATTAGTAATAACAACTAGTAATAATAAACTAATATAGTAATAACTATATTTATTGAACTCAATCAATAATGATGACTTCCTTTCTTGCCACATTCCTTTAAAGGTGGAGCCTGTATACAGCAGTGGACTCGTTTCTATGATGCTGATGAGAATGATAAATATGCTGTTAGAATGTCATCTAATTATACTTAACACTCCAGGTTTAGTCATTAAAGAATAAGATACTAACTTTGCAAAAGGGAAGCTTAATTTACGCCAACAAAAACTGTATGTTCCTATCGGTTTTGTTTGTAGTTGCACCATATGTAGGTATCTATGCAGATCATGTTGCAAACAGATCAATGTTTAAATTATGTGGTAAAAACAGAGCACAGAAATAATACAATTGCATTTCAATTCTGTTTAGAATTTATTTAGTACAGTTATATAATTTTTTACAATATTGTCATCAGTGGAGCGAGATGATCAAACTCAATTTTCTCAGTAATGTTCTTAGTCTTAATATTCTCGTCCTGATTTGCAATGAAAATGAGGTTTCCATCATCCCTCCATCCATATTTTTTTACCCAGTGTTTTAAAGTAACATCTGAAATCAATCCAGAAAATCACTTAAAATATTGATGTATTTAATATTTTAATGACATGATGGTGAAATATTATAAAAAGTTGTCAAGCCCATAGGCAATCAGTTCAATAGACCAGGTTTATATGTAGAGGCTTCAGTATAGCATGTGATGCCATTATGATGATGTTGCATAAATATGACTGCCAACTGTGAATATATTGGCAACTGCTACATTATAGCTTTTCATGGTAAGGGTTTATTAAAACTGAATATATTTAGGTTTTGTTGTGTGGCACCCATATTATAATAACATCACTCCATCTCTTCTCATGGATGCTGTGAAAACCAGCTAAGGAATATACAAGAATAAATGGCAGCAGCATTATCCTGTTATTCAATCAAAATCTACTGTGATCTCTAAGATTCCTGCCCAATCTGAAAATTATGGCAAATCCCTCCTTTTTAAGGAGTAGGTTACATGTGCAGCAGTGGACTTCCAGACTGATGATGATTATATTTAGGTTAATCACAATGATAGAGAAGCAATAATTTTGATACAGGTTATAAATACTAACCATCAATACCACCCAATAAGTTAGCAAGATTGTTCTTGTCAATTGTTTGAAATGTTATCCCAACAACATGACAAACAAACTTCCGTATGGAGTCATGGAAACCTGTGATGCGGTTACACAATTCTGGCATCTGATGAACCCTATTCCAGAACTGAGCAAAGTCACACTGCTCTAAAATATCTGCCAAGTACTTAATTTGGGATATTGTTTCATTTTCTACCTGCAAATTGACAAATAATAAAGAAATATTAATGGGATATTAAACCTACAGGACAAAAGCGCAAATTAAAGAATTTAAAATTCAATAAAAAGTCAAGCCATCAATCTATTAATTAATAGATCTTACTCATAATGCAAGAATAATTTTGTAGGAGAAATTAACAAGAATATGAGAAATATTTTAAAACAAATGCCTATCAGTTTATATATAACATGATTAATGTTTAAAATTAACATTTAACTACCTATTATTTAAATCTTAATTTAATGTTCAAATTGTTTCAAAATTCAAAAATTTAAACAGCTCAGGTGTTATATAATATAATAGGGCAGTGTTAAATTATAATAGGGCAGTGGTTCCCAAACTTATTTTGTATGCTGCCCAGTTTGAGAATAAATTATTTTTTAGCGCCCCCATTTTTTCACATATTTATGAAGCACAGTAGTTATTACTTCCTTTATTGCTGGCAAAATTAACTCTTCTCCGATGTTGTGTGGTTTGCCTTTTTTTCTGGGTCTCTTACCACCCCCCTTTAGGCCTGCAGCGCCCACAAGGGGGCGTTATCACCCATTTTGGGAAAGGATGGTATAGGGTAACCCCTATGGATTAAACTGTTTTTTTAATTACGAAGTCACGTACAAACCAAAAATACCATACAATATATGTTTTAGCAACTTACCACAGATTCCAAAAGCAAACATTTGCACAGAGTAAAATCTGTGTGTGGAAAGTTAGTCAAAGCTTTTAAGAGGATCTGGCAAGTGATGTCGGGATTAAACTTTTCAGGATTAAACTGGTACAATTTCAATACTGCCAGATTGGCCTCTAGGTCATAGGTGTTTTCTCGAGACTGCATTTCAACATATATCTCCAAAGTTTGCAGACCGGCTGGATTGTACCTATGAATAAAGTAATATTATAAAATGCATTCATGATCTATACTGTTAGATATGTTTCAGTATTAAGTTACAGTTTGCATTGAACATTTATTTAGAACCCACTAAATACTAACCAAATATTTAAATAGCTTCGCCACAACTTACCTTTCAATGCTTTTTAATATAGTTGCAACAGTTTGTTTCATGGTCTCGGCCATCTTGAGCTGTAATAATAGCTTTATTTCTACACAATATTACAAATGAAGACCTTCTTAGTTTATGAAACAAATTCCTATAAATTGAGCGTGGCAAATTAACAATTGACAGCAATAGATTTTTCGATTTTTTTTTCAAGTTTTCCCATTTAAAGGTAAGGCAAAATGATCTAAGCCCATATAGCCTTGTCTGTCGTAGTTATATTATTTTCATCTATACTATTATAAAATTGTTAAGTATCAAATTTTTAAAAATCAAAATATTTAAAACAAACTACTCACGTCGGCTAATTAAGGGCTTCTGAAACCAAATCCGTCGATGTTTGTTTGTTTGTTTATTTGTTTGTTCGGACTTCACGCAAAAACCGGTGGGTAGATTTTATTTAAACTGTTATAGTCTTAAAGGTACTATCCGACTTAAATACTGTGTAATGTTTTATCAAAATCGATCCAGTAGAATGCAGATACAGCTTGATCCCTGTTTTAGTAGCCGCCGTTAAAGTACGAGAGCTCAAGTAAAAGTGGTTGAATGGCTTTTCATATAAATCTACTATGATTGTTTCGAGATGTAGTGGAAAACTAACATCAACGCGGGCGGAGCCGCGGGCAAAAGCTAGTAAGTCAATAAAATGTTGGTGTATCTCATTTTATTGCTTCTTGAGAGTTTTGACGTCAATCCGACGATTACCAAATTGACTGAGCATGAGTTTCCGCAGACTTATTATCTTGAGAAAATATGATCCCATTGTTATGTTAGTCACAGTTTTATTCCAATATTTCATTATTGTTTACGATTACTGACGATTAATACACAAAGCAACACATAATTTATATATTAAACGTTTCGCTCGGGTTGCTGCCAAAATTGCTAGATTAATTGTTCAGGGCTTGCCACCATCTATGGTTGAAACAAATGTTTTTTTATTTCAATTTTTCAACATGTTTACACTGAGTTTTCCCCTTTTAAAAGAAAATAAAGGATCCAAGCCCGTACAGCTTTGTCGAACGTCGCAATATAATTTTCACAAATTAATAAAATGCCGGTGTTTTTTCATATTATACGACTAGAAAAAGATCCCGCTCGCTTACTGCCTTGAATAAATACAGTTACTGCAATGTTAGTTTTATTTCGATGAAACTTGAAACTTGTCGTTGGCAGAATCATCAGTAAATGTTGGGCCCAACGAGTACTAAGAATAAACTGAGATGGGGCCATAATATATAAATTGATTTTGATTAGAAACATTGAAATAAAACGATACTCAATATCAAACATTCATCATCATCATCATTTCAGCCCATAGCTGTCCACTGTTGAACTCTCCAATTGAATTCTAACGCGACCGGTCTCCATTCAAGGACTTTTTTGCCCCATCGGCCATCCGATCTTCGCACTATGTGACCTGCCCATTGCCACTTCAGCTTGTTTATCCTACGGGCTATGTCACCGATTTTGGTTCTTCTACAGATCTCCTCATTTCAGACTCGATCTTGTAGAGAAATACCGAGCATAGCCCTCTCCATAGCTCACTGCGTGACATTGAGCCTCTGAAAAAGTTCTTTTGTGAAGCACCAATATCAATCATATTGTGGTGGTCCTATTGTTCTTGAATAAAACTCCCGTTCCGTGTGCGTAAGTGGACTGTATATTTTTCTTTACAATTGTTGTTGTTCCATAGGTTACATAAAAAACTTAAATGAAGTACAAAAACGAAGTCTATTTACAAATTAATATGAAGTTGAATCCCACAGTCGAGTTGTCGAACGAAGCATCTGGGGCGGCGCAGAGCTTAAGTATAATTTCGCGGTTGGCAACTAGTAGCCGCTGCGCCCAGTACGCCATTGCTCATTCGACCAATCATAAACGAGTTACTCTATGAAGTGTTAGACAGAGACGGAGGCGTTCGTCCGCTTTAAGTAGCTGTTGCGCCCAGTATGTCGTTGCTCGTTGACCAATCAGGAGCGAGTTACTTCATAACGTGTTAGACAGAGAAGGAAGGCATTCGTCCGCTACACATATTATAACAAAAGAATAGAGATAGCGATATGTGTTTCTATCTCTTTCACACAATGAATACTCATGAAAATAATATAATATAATTAGTGTCTTCGTCAATTATTGGCTTGATTCACATCTATACTTTAATATTATACTCATTAATCTGTGACGTCTACATTCAATAAAACAATAGAATACGATTTTCAAATTATAAATTGTACCTTGTTGTTATTAACTTAAAAATAAAATGAACAATTTTTCAGCAATATGAACAATATTTTTTATTCAAACATTGTTAACCGAAAATCCTGTTTTCAATATCCAAACCGTAAATAAAACCGGTTTACATTTTAGTTCAATTTTGCCTATTGGCAATATTCCCTAGCTGAAGCTCAACAGCGTCGCGGTTTTTTAATGATTGAATATATTACAAAAGAGACAATGTTTGTTAAGATTTAAAATTGATTGGAGTACTTTCAAATATCTTAGCGTCTTACAATTTTGATGGATGATACCATGGCGTTGTATATACAGTGTGTTTGGGATAGGACTAGCGATAATTTAAGGCGATGTTATAATGACAATTTTATCGACGAAAACACCCCCATATGTAGGCCCACCCTCCCCTCCTCTTGGAATGGGGGCCTTAATTTTTTCAATTTATTTTTATATGACTCTACACAAAAATAGTATTTATTTCTTATGTGCCCGTCCTACAGATGAACAAAAAATTTCATTTGAAAGCCAATAATATGTGTCATTAAGTTTTAGTCAAAAATTCTGATTGACGTGGTGGAACCGTAGTGTGGCCACCGCGATCGCCTGATCTAACCCCGCTTGATTATTTTTTGTGAGGGTGGATGAAGCAGAGGGTGTCCGCCGTAGTGCCAAATAGTCGGGAGGAACTTTTGGAAAAGATAATGGCAGTTGCCGCTGAAATTAGAGACGATAACCAATTAAGATCGAGAGCGACCGGCCAAGTGAACGTACGTGCTGTAACATGTTTGCAGGCAAGAGGTGGTCATTTTGAACAATATTTGAATTAATTTAGGTGTAAATACAAATAATTAAAATAATTTCAACATTAATTTTATGTTTTTTTCATCCATTTTCGATAGTTCACATTTTGTACGTAGTCGAAGGGCAATATTCAAATAACGATAACTTTTGAACTATGCAACGTAGAACTATGATTTTAGTATAATTATGCAGATAATATCTTTTTCTTTTTGATAACACCAAAAAGAGTTAACATTAAACGGCTAATTTTTGCGATAATTTTAAAAAAATAAAAGAAAATCAGAATTTTTGACTAAGACTAAAAATTTTTTTTTAATTATTTTTGTTCATTATTTTTCATTTTCGTGTTTTTTG
>WUAW01013644.1:36657-48300 GCA_017165845.1 Thaumetopoea pityocampa | reverse complement strand
CGAGGCGGCGACACTGGTTTTAGTACTAGGAGCGCTTCATTATACTTCTAACCCTTCTATGTTCTGTGTTCAGCAGTGTACAGCTATGGGCTGAAATGATGATGATGATGATGATTAGATTCCATGTCACTATGAATTTCTGAAACTACCAGAGTATTCTAAAAAAATAATTTACTCTTGAAGAGTAAATAAACCTATTTTTTCATTAAGTTCATCCACACACGTGGCTCCTCCCGCGTGGATATCGGTTTTGTGCTAAAGGAAAAAATCCGAAATCATTTTATACATTTACAAAAAAAAGTCCAAATATTATTTTTATGTATAAAATAAAAATAGTAGCACGTTTCGCAATCAACATTTTTTAAAACTGACGTTACTCGTATCCGCGGTCACTTACCTATGAGCTGATATTTCATTCGAAATTCATCGCAAGGGTTTTGAAGCAAAAACATATGTATTTGTTCAATATCAGACAAACTTGATTACAGTGCGATTTCCAATGTTCAATTACAATGTTCATCTGATATCAAGATCAATTTATACTCATGATTCATCTAGTACCTCGATAAAGTAGATTAAATAATGGAAATTACTAAATGAAAATCAGTCCGTCTAATAGGTATAAAGCATAGCGCAAATTGAGATAAAGCCCTGTTATACTTGTTCGTATGTTTTCATTAAATTGTTTTCTAATCTTTGTAGCAAAATATATTTTTTTGATAGATTTAAAATGTTTTCTTTCACTTTTTCGACTTTATAAAAAAGCCCCCAAAGCACGTATGCTTAATGGCCCCCACATGATCTAGGACCATCTCATCCATATATGATCATAGTGGTTGAAGTTTTCGTAACGTCGGAAATGAAAAATCTAAATAAATCGCAATACAACTTCGTTAAGTACGTGTATAGTCATAATTACTTAGAAATCACTCACGATTAATGATTTTCGAACTTAAGTGAATAAACATCAATTGATAGTGAATAGGCTGCCGCATTATGAAGATTGACGTCAGCTCTAATGACGGCGGCTCATCAATCTGTCCAACAGTGAGTAGGGTGAATTTGATGTTTGCTTCACCTCGGACGGTCTATATTTTCCGTTAGACAGATCACATTTTTCAATAAGAGCTTTGGTCTATGAAATTATTTACCAAATAATTACCGTAGCTAGATTAGAACTAACTACGGTAAGCGACCCCGGCCTCCCGAGCTACTACTGTCTCTTCCTTCTTCTTCCGAGAGAGTAGTATTCTATATCCTATAGTCCTTTTCCTAAATTCCATATTCCTTGCTCAATACATCTTTTCTACCTCATCCTTTTTCCTCTCCTCTCCACTTAGCTCTGGGAACGCAATGAGGAAGTTTAACACGTTTGAACCTTATAAAATGTCGGCGACGTGGTTCGCCATCCGACTCGTCTCGTTGCCCGCGGGGGTGAAATGTGGCCTGCAGATAGCCACTTTACTATATTAAACGATCGTAGCAAGTGGAAAGAAGTGTCCTACCCCAATGGGAAAAAGGATGACTGTATGTTTGTAGTATGTACTATGGTCTCTACCTACCCTTATGGGATATCGGCGTAAGTGTATGAATATATGTATGTATGTAAAAATACTGAAAAATAAGGGATTAAGGACTGTCCCGAAACTAATCGCCGTAAGCATGGTGTCTCGTTCATTCCAACCATCACAGAGTGCATGCATATGCTGGTTGTATCGACTTACCACACAAATTGAGTTTTTATGTGTTCGTGTTTCTGCTGTTCATATGTTACTATCTGTTGTGGTTGTTCAAGCTTCATTTATTGTTTTGTTCAATAATACATTTAATTTTTTGACTCACTGCCATAATGACTATAAAAAAAACCAAAAGAAAATCTCATATTTATCAGACTCTTCTTCCGCACTTTAGCGTTCATCATCACGAGTGCGTAGAAAACCACCGCTGAACATGTCCATCCTCCACAAGAGATTCAAAATAATCTCCGCGCTTATCAGGAGTCTTCGAGATCGTATTATTTTTTGGATGAACCCCAGTATAATGCTCTATCCAATCATCATCATCAACAACAACAACAACATCATCACCCTATAAAAGTTCACAGCTGGACATGGACCAATTCTTCAAAAGGGAAAGATTTGCCATATTCTCCACGCTTGGCAGGTATCTTGGAGATGACAGTAGATTTTGATTGAGTAAGATAGAACTGCTACTCACTATCCCGGCGCATCCTTCGGCTGCTTCTCACATCAGCCATGGGTAGAGTTGGAGCACCCTAGCACTGTTCCGAATTAATTTAAATCTGAAGGGTTGCAACCCACTATGGACTGAATCCATGCTTGTGGGGACTACGACCGACTACAATATCTCCGACGACTAGCGTGAGACATCCAAGTGGCAGCCGTAACCCGCTACTTTACATCTCTTCCGAAACAGAGAACTAGTCATGTGTAATCATCATTTAATATTCTATGTAATATGAGTAATACTCAATTATCCCCAGTCCATATTCGTCCCCACTACAGGGGCACGGACCTCACCTGATCAGAAGGGGGATTCAGCCTTTATCTAACCGCACTAGCCTAGTGCGGGTTGGTAAATTTCACATATCCATGCGAGCATGCAGGTTTCTTCACGAAGTTTTCCTTCCCCGTTAACTACATTGGTGTCTACAATGTAGATCGTACATGAATTATAAATAGTAACTCAGTGGTACGGGACCAGGATCGTACCCACGACCCTTCGATCGTAAGCTGTGTCTAACACCACTACAGCACCGATGTACTAATATACAATCATGATCATCATCATTTCAGCCCGTAGCTGTCCACTGCTGAACATAGGCCTCTCCAATCGAACTCCAGCGCGACCGGTCCATAGCCACCTGCATCCAGAGAGACCCAGCGACCCTCACCAGGTCGTCGGTCCATCTCGTAGATGGCCGTCCCACGCTGCGCTTGCTAGTACGTTATATACGTTACGTATATATATAAGATGTTTAATTCCATAAAAAGCCTAAAGTTCTTTCGTTTTCGCTAGAATGAGTAGGGCATGTAGGTCATCTACAATGGATTTCTAATGTATCGATTTACTTGGATTTTGCGATTGCCAATACAGTGTTTAGTCATTAGGAGCCGGACCCCTCCCCCCGCAAGTCGCTCCCGTGAGTTACGATAGTCCCCGGTAAAATTTATTCTGCGTCCAAAAAAAGTCAAACACTCACCTTATGCCGTCAAAAAAAATATTAAAAAAATTAATGTTTAATCTGGAAGTATCAAACGTAGCAAATTTGATTTATACACATATCTATCATTCACTCTCAGTTACTGCGTGGAGTTGGCATAAGGATATCTTCACTCCGTCTCTTCTAGCAGATGCTGTGAGAACCAGCTATGAAATGCACCAGGATAATGAACAGCAGCGTTATCCTTTTACTCAGTCAAAATCTACTGCAATCTCCAAGACGCCTGTCTGCCAACCGTGAAAATTATACCAAATCCCTCCTTTTAACGTGAACGCTTATGTCCAACAGTGAATTTCCATGGGCTAATAAGTAATGTAAATACCTATGACTAATTTCGTTACTATCCAACAAAAGAAAAATAATGAACCAATATCTTATCATATGTTCGTGAGTGAATACCCACCGTTATGATACCCGAGTGTGCCATAAACGTAAAACGTTTAATCCCGTAATGGATCTATAAAGAGACAGATTTGGGACACTTGGATACTCGACGATACATTTGTAGAGACTTCGAAGGCTCATAGAAAATATATGTATATAAATTATTCGTTTGAGCTTTGAAGATATTTTACAATGCCTACGTTTATTTGAAAAAAAAATACATTAACATGACATATCTATGTTCGTTTCGCGGAAAAAAATATTAACTGAATCCACGAATATTCCTCTGTATTTAGTTTAATCGTGAACACACCACATTTAAATGTTTATCAGAAAGTATAATTGTTTACTGATATTAACTTCTGCCCGCGGTTCTGCCGGCATAAATGTTGGTTTTACACTACATGGGAAATCCCAAAACAATCATAAATTTATATAAAAAAGACTTAGACCACAGGGATCAAGCCGTATCTTCAATTCTACTTGACCGATTTTGATGACACATACCGCAGTATTTAACTCGATATTAGTACCTTTAAGACTAACAATTTAATCAAAATCTACCCGCTGGTTTTTACGTAAAGCTCGAACAAACAAACATCGACGAATGTGATTTCAGAAGCCCTTATTAGACGATTTGAGTAGTTTTTTTAAATATCTTTTATTTACAAAATTTAACATTAGGATCTGCTATAATAATAGCAGTTCCTAATGTTAAATTTTACAATAGCAAAGGATGTAGCTATGGGGTGGATTATTATGACATCTAACGTCAGCCCCGTAAATAATCCCTGTGACGACTAATATCGGAACCCGCTATTTTATTTGTCTTCCGAAACACGAAATGTATCAGTTCCAAATTGGGTTAGATTCGCTAGCCCATCTAATAGCCCACCGCGGTATGCGTTGCTTGCTAACCAGAGATCGTTTCAAAGTCCGACTATTGACTTATCTATGACCTCCGTGATGGAAAAGAATAAGTGTATGTGTGTATAATATACCTTGAGTGAACGAATAGGTGCGTGGAGTGTTTATGAGTTTTGATTATTCATAGTGTGGACTATGGGGTAACGGAAGTACTGAATGTGTGACACCAACAAGATTTTTTTTAATTTTACTTTTAATGTGAAAGCAGAGAGATCCAAACCCATACAGCCTTGTCTGAGTTTATTTATTTAATTATTTTAATTTATTATATAATTTGCGTAAGTCAGTAAAACGGTGTATCTCATTTTATTCCTTCTCGGTAGTTTAGACATCGAGTACCACGATGATTACGACGCTGACTAAGCAAATGTCCCCGCAGGCTTATAGCCATGGAAAATACGGTCAATTTGCAATGTTAGTTACAATTTTATACCTATGTTCCAATATTGTTCACGATTATTGACGATTGATACACAAAACAATACCAAATTTAGATATCAAACATTAAAATAAATCAATGTAAAACACTAAAACTTCAAGTAAGGCTTCACTCAAGTTGCCGCCAAAACTCTTCTAAACTTTCCCAACAGAAAACAGAGCATAATGCTATTTTATTTTATAATTTATATTGTCTGCATTAGACGAACTTAATATTATGATCAACTCCTTGTTCTAACAGAGAAGGTATATAAATATTGAGATGACAAGGACAAAACCACATGTTCTGACACGTGCCAGTTTTTTTTTAAACTGTGCATAGGCAGGAAATCCATATTTCAGAATAGCACAAAACATAGACAAGTAGCACCGGAATGATTTATAATTTTATATAAATTATTAAAAAAGAACACAATCTTATTAGGAAAGCATCATAGTCCATAAACCTAATTATTTATTGTATACCTACATATTTTTTTTTATAATTACTATTGCTTATCAAAAATTTAATAGGTTTTGTAGGCAGAACAGTTTTATAAATTGAAATAAAATATTGAAAAAAATTCAGTAAGACCGTTCTTGCTTTTATGGCCTTCTTTCGACTGACATGTCATATTTCATACTAATATATTATCATGAACTAAAATTATGCAATAAATTAAAATAACTAACACTCACATGGACATCACTACACACTGAATAGAATATACCATCGTCACGGGAATAAAAAAAAGAAAATCGCGTGCAATAACCGCGAGAACATACAAAATGGCGTCCCGCCATTTGGCGCCAAATTAAACCCGCTCCTGTATCCTATCGCGCTTTGATCTCCGTCTCCAGAAGTGTTTGCTTAGAGCCGCGTCTGTCTGTTTGTCTTGCGAGCGTTGAAAGGACCCCCTGAATGGGACATGGGGAGTTTTTCAATAGGAGATTTATATCGAAGGAGGTTTCCAACTATAGCGTGGCAATTTGTGAGCTGAAGATATCGTGATAAACGACGTGGGAATGTGTAGTGCGCCATTTGTATTTATAAACACACACACAGATACACATATGAAAAGTGTCGCCTGCGCAAGGATACACTAAAACATGACAGTCTGTATAGAGAAATATATTTAAAAAAGTAAAAAGAAAATATTTAATTATTTTGAAGATAGCTAAACTTTGAATACTCTCCAATAAAGTTATGCTATTATACTAATAAAAAAAAGTTAATTGAGCTTTACTGCTAGCAGTAGATAGTTTTCACCAAAACTTTGTTGTAAATGTACTAATGAGTAACACTTCTTTCAGTGTAATTATAAAAGTTGTCAGTCAGGCTCTATTGTACAGTAGATAACCGACTGCCATCTAACATCCCTGTAGCCTACAGGCTATAGGTCCCGAAATCTCTACAAAAACTAGTACCAATACCAAAGAGTACATAATATAATTATACTATGTTTAATTTCAAACAATATTGTGACGTTATAGAAAGAAGAAAATAAGTATGCACTAATACTGCACGGATGGCGCAGTGGTTTAAGCGTCCACTGCGCTGTCGAGTGTTGTGGGTTCGATACCCACACGGGACAACAACTTTGTGTGAACCACAAATTGTTGTTCTGAATCTGGGTGTTCTGTGTTTCCGTTATTTGAATGTTTGTAAAGTTCCCGCGACACAGGAATTAATCCTAATACAGGAGTTGTCTTTAAAAAATGATCAGGAGGGGGATTTGGCCGTAGTCCACCGCGCTGGCCTAGTACGGGTCGATAGACTTCACATACCCATGTGAGCATGCAGGTTTCCTCACGAAGTTTTTCTTCTCCGTTAAATACATTGGTGTCTACAATGTAGATCGTACTTGAATGCATTGGTGGTGTAGTGGTTTAAGCACGGCTTCCGATCGAAGGGTCATGGGTTCGATCTCGGTCCCGTACCACTGAGTTATTATTTGTAATTCGTATTTTAGTAATATTTAGATCGAAATAAATAATGTTGCCAACAATAAATTATAATTTCTTTCCCCAGTCCATATTCGTCCCCACTACAAGGGCACAGACCTTCCCTAATCAGGAGAGGGATTAGACAGTAGTCTATTACGCTGGCCTAGTGCGGGTTGGCAGACTTCACACACCCATACAGGCATGCAGGTTTCCTCACGAAGATTTCCTTCTCCGTTAAGTGTCTTGGTGTCTACAATGTGGACCGTACATGAATTGGAATAATTCAGTGAAATTATTAAACGGGACTGGGGTCGAACCTACGACCTTTTGATCGTCAGCCATGTCTGGCATCACTACACCACCGATGTACCTTTAAATTATAATTTCTTACCAATATATAATTAAATGTTGGATCATTCGGCTGTCTCCTGCTATGTACATAACTCAATCCAAATATACCTACTCTTAAATACGCTTCATAGTGTCTTGTGCAAAGGCAAACGTTCGTCTAGACGCGCGCGCCACCCCGCGGCCGCACTCGTGCCGAGTGTCCCGTCCCGTCCCGTCCCGCCTGCTGCATTATTCATCGCCGCCGCATTCAAAACACGATTGTTTTTATTAAATACTAGATACATTCTGATATTCCCGCCACTTCACCACGAAAATACCCACTGTCCCAAGCCGTCTTATTCTAAGCTAACTAATAATGATGTATACACGTTTTCTACACTATAAGTATTTAATATCAAAATTAATTATTAAATATATATTATTAAATTTATTAGTATTTAATATAAGTATTTAGTATCAAATAATCGAAGTCGTGTTGAAGAAAGACATGGTTAGGAGTACCCGCAACCGACGTGCTTGTATGAAAGCTTTGATGAAAGTAGAAGAAGCGAACAATGTCTGTCAGGATCGTAGCAAGTAGAAAGAAGTGGTCTCTACCTACCCCAGCGGAAAAAAGGCGTGACTGTATTTATGTATCTTGGATGAAGTATAATTAATATTAGTGTGTACTTAAAAAAGGCTTACTAGCTGTTCATAGTCGTGTTGGTAATTGCAGGCGTGTTATGTCGCTTGTACCGAAACGAGCCGATTGAACTTACCATACAGTTAGTAAAACAAACCTGTATTCACTTTAATTGTATTAGTGTGGGTGTAAATTTGATTTTCAGGCATTTTTTTGTATTGCACATCCAAGAATATAATGTAAATGTCCATTCGTCTATCTCTTCGTTCAAGACAAACATTTTTGCTCATTATTGCATCATAAAGTCGAACACTGATTAAAATCTTTAAACAAAGTAAAAACTATTCACTCTCATCCCCATCATATGAGCGCACAGACTTCCACTGCTGGACATAGGCCTCCTCTAATGATCGCCACACTGAGCGGCTATGAGCCGCCTATATCCACCGATTGCCAGCGACCACGACGCGTCATCGGTCCACCTAGACGGGAGTCTACCCGCATTACGCTTTCCGGTTCGGGGTCGCCGCTACAGTACTTTAAAACCTCAGCGTCCATCGGTTGTGCGAGCCATGTGCCCCGCCCACTGCCACTTCAGTTTTGCAATCCTTTGAGCTACGTCGGCGACTCTAGTTCTCCTGCCGATTATCTCATTACGAATCCGATCTCGCAAATAAACTCCGAGTATAGCTCTTTCCATTGTTCGCATTCACTCTAATATAATAAAATTGAAACTGCGTTTGTCTGTCTGTTACCGTTTACGCCTAAACCATACAACTGATTGCCATGAATTTTTTTAGGTATTATAATATGATACCATGAATGAACACAGATGCTTCAATCATTAATGTTATTACATGAATTTTGCGGGCGAAGCTCAGGTTTCAGTTAGATTAAATATAATTTTAATATATATGTCATATATATAGTATCGACGGAAGTGTATGAGAAGATGTATGGATGTGGATGAGGCGAGAGAGGTGTGTTAGGATCGTAGTATGTGGCAAACTGTGGTCTCTGCTTACCCTTATGGGATGCCGGCGTGAGCGTATGTATGTATGTATATAGTATATATATATCAAATATCTGAAATAAAATAAAATACTTATACGTTTACAAAGAATAATGAAAAAAATAATGTAAATTGTTTATAGTAACTTGGAAGTATATATTATAATTTTATACGCATTTCCCATTAAATTAAATTTACTACTTGTTAATCGACACGATACAAATTTATTCAACGTATAACTCCATAATTAAAATGTAATTAATGAAATTAGTATTATTTTCATCGTAAAAAGAAAATTAGTCGATTATAGGCCGCATCGGAGCGTTACTAATGTGGCTATTAATTGCGGTGCTGCGCGGGCGCACATAGGAGCGTTAGCCAGGTGCGTATGACCTGTGCTAGTGTCATTTACTTTACAAAACACTAACTGAAACCCGCAACTTCACTCACAATAGATTTGTTATGGTGACTAGATGATGATAATTTATTACACGTACCTTTGATATCATGTCTAACCTCCTACTAAATTTCGAAACAATCTGCTCAGTGGTTGAGCCATAAATGACAAAAAAAAATGACAAACACAGTTTTGAATATGAATATATTTAAAAAGGTATAATATATAAAGGTATATATAATATATAACATCAACCAGCCCAATAGCACGGGTCTTTAAAATATGGATTAGTAGATCGCTTGCCGTCGGCGGAGATCTCACTTCGCATCCACGAGAGGGTCTTGGGGATCGTGAACAGAATGGGCACTGACCTTCAATATTATCATCATCATCTCACCTCCACCAGGTCACCTCTCGGATTGAGTTGGTCGCCACGTCGACCTACCCACACGCCGTTGAGAAAGTCTCTCAAGTATGTAGATTTCCTAACGATTTTTTCCTTCACCGTTTGGAGTGAATGATAAATAATATTAAATTATTAATAAGCACATGATTTTGAAAAATCAGGGGGGCGTGTCTTGGACTTTAACTCGAAATATAAAACTTTGCACGCATGGTCACCACTAGGCTGCTCACCGCAGTTGACCTTAAGTCCCTCTAAAATTTTCGCCAGCAAAATAATATGAGTCATCTGACTAAAAAAGCGACATAATGTGAGTCATCTGACTACTTAAAGGTACTTTGTTTTTAATCGGTATATGCCGAAGTCGCGTCTAAGTCTCTTAATTTTGACGTGTCTAAGCAAAATTGGCTGCACCAAAATTGTAGCTATCTCACTTTGGCGCTTGAAATTAGAAAAAGATAGGGAGAGACTAAATTTAGTCAAGTTCTGCTATCGCAGAAATACCTCCCTTAATGACCCATAGAAGTTCATAATTGGACATGAACCTCCGCCATAAAAGTCAGATTTACCGTAATATCTACGCTTATCAAGCATCTTGGAGATCACGGTAGATGCCAGCTAGTCGTCGCCTATCCTGGTTCAATCCTCAGCTGGTTCTACAGCATCCAGTGGGAGACTTGGAGTAACACTATTATTATGCCGCTGCAACACAGCAAAAGATGATATCCGTGCCAAATTACACGCGTACTTATCAATAGCATCGTCGAAGATCGCCATACCACAATACGGCTAATGAACCGGTCGCGATGCTACGCCCGTGGCTCACGTACCAGGGGGTTGATTGCAATCAGCCGTTATTGGGTTTGCAAGCGAACCGAGGCCGCGCGGCGTATTTGTTTGCACAAATGTTTGTCCCGGTTATTATCTTCTTGGGCCACAGATGTAATACCACTGACTGTAGATAGGTGCTAGATGGGATGGATCATTATCATGACTTATTAATATTTTGTATTTGAACTGATTGACGAACAATAGTGATCTAGTGATGCCAGACAGGGCTTGCGATCATAAGGTCGTAGGTTCAATCCCGGTGCCATACCACTGACTTGTTTCTAATTCATATACGGGATACAATTCTACGTTGTTATCTATATACTTAACGGAGAAGAAAAATTTCGTGAGGAAACCTGCATGCCCGCATGTATGAAGTCTACCAATCCGCACTAGGCCTGCATTGTAGAATACGGCCTAATCCTCCTCCCGATTAGGGGAGATCCGTAACCCCTTTTAGGGACGAATATGGACTGGGGAGGTTGATGATGATTTGTACTTATTGTTGAATGTATTTAAACAAACAGAGTTCCTGGTTGGTTCTCTAAATGAAACAGTCACAGAAATCAGAGATAGATTTCATTCAACAATCACTGCTGTGGCGAGGAGAGTCACTTGGAAAGACTGTTATAATATTGACTAAGAGACGTAGTGAGAGAAAAACTATGTTTAGGAGGCGATCAGGAAGACAAAAAAATTGTTAAAACTTAGTAGGACACCAACTTTGACATGTATGGCTGCTCAACCATATATGCCTGTAAAAAACTCTAACTAGAGCCCGCTACAAAAGCTTGTGTTCATTGTATGACAATGAGAAGCCGCCGAGGGGCAGAAGCTCATTTTAGGCTGATTCGGACCCGCGACATAAAACATAACTATATGCCAGCGCCAGTAACCTTAAGGGCACGCTGTTTTGCGAAGGATTTTCTTTGAGAGAGAAATAACTTTGCTACTTAATAGAATAGAAACTATAAAGTGTACTTTTATGCCCCAATTTAACACATTTTAGTAAAGTAATACATACATACACTAACGCCTTTTCCCTGACTCTCCGGCGGGGAATCGAACCCCGGTCTCCCGCGTAACAGGCGGGTATACTGACCACTAT